>JAUTXW010003707.1:0-62346 GCA_030620095.1 Kuschelorhynchus macadamiae | reverse complement strand
TTTTTCCCAGGTAAGAGTTTTAAAAAACGGAAAAGAGAGATATATGAAACTATTGAAATCGGGAAAAATAAAATGCCATTAATGACAAAAAAGATGTTAATTTAGTAAACAAAATTTTTTCCAACATCAACTAAGTTCCCCAAATCTGTTTAAAATAAATAAATGATTAAATAATAAAAATTCTCTGGTAACCACTAAAAAAGTATTATGATAAGAATGAATTCCTACACTATATATTTCAGTTAGTCTCCAACAGATGTTCTGTGTTTGTATTTGTTCGACAAAATGACAATGTGCTATGTGTATTTTATTTTGTTTAAATGTTAATTGGTGTTATTGGCCTTTTTGATTTACGTCTCATGGTAAGATAATTTTTTATTTTTTAAAATCTTAGATTGTTTATTTTTGCAATCTGTTTTAGGAAAAATAAAATAAAAACATTTTAAAAAGACATGGAACTACCTGTCGAAACGTCAAATTGAATTAAATATGACAAATAATTAAAAAAATCGTTTTAATTTTATGAACACGCATCCCAAGAAAAGACTACCCAATTACAATATATATTTGAGGGTTCAAGAAAAATATTTACGAAACTATATATGTATATATATATATATATATATATATATATATATATATATATATATATATATATACATATATATATATATAAATATATATATATATATATATATATATATATATATATATATATACACTTAGCCGCAAAAATAACGCACACAAAAAATTATACTCAATTTCAAAGTTGATTTTCTCGTGAACCAGTAAACCGATTTCGATAATTTTTTTTTTGAACTGTAGCCTTTTTCTTTAGTAATTGCATCATAAAAAATTATTCAGATTTAAGCTGCTTATACAGGGTGAAAAACGAGAATAGTTTTTTTTAGGTCAAATTTGAAACACCCTGTAGGGATCGTTAGCAAAAACAACGGTTGCGTATTAAAACCATGTCGTAGCCTCATGTTTTCTGAATATTTTGTTTTTTGTTGACTCTGGATATCTGTAATATCAAAGAAAATACAGAGTTTTATTCCAGAACATGTTTCTTTATCAAGATAACAATTTAACAACATTAAACTAACAATAAAATTTAAAATAATTAACAATAAAAGCAAAAAAAAACGTGCACTAGTAGCGTGTTTCCACCTCTTTTTCTAATGACAGCTTCACATCGCCTCGGCATACTGATATTAAATTGGATATTTGATTTTGGTCAAGTCCATTCCAAATATCGGTAACCATCCTTTCTGACATCTTGCAGGGTGGCAGGAGGGGGCTGACGCTGTCTCAGTGCCCTACCAATAATATCCCATAAATGCTCGATAGGATTCAGGTCGCGGAATGCAGGCTAATTTAGAGTTCGAATATTTACTTCATGTAAATATTCATTGACGATGCGCGCTACACAGTGGGCCTTGCGTTGTCGTGCATTAGTAAAAAAAATTATTACCAATGTACGGTGCGAAAGGGACAACGCTCAGACAAAATGTCATTAATATACCTTTCACTATTTAAAGAGCTTCCCTCCGTGCGGTTAAGGAAATTTCTCCCCAAAAACCATCACAGAGCCTCCATTAAATGCTGTTTCACGTACGTTACACTGGGTATAACGCTCACCTGGCCGGCGGATAACTTCAAACGTCGATCGGAGCTATATAGACAGAACCTAGATCTGTCTGTAAATAGAACGTGTTCCCAATCCTCAATAGTCCACATTACATGTTCCCTGGCGAATTGCAGTCTAGCTCTGCGGTGGTTTGCATTTAATGCAGGGCCTGTCGCTGGAACTCTGACATGTAAATTGTGTTCAGAAAGACGTCTCCTCACAGTATCAATGCTTGGTTGAATATTGTGAACTGCACTGAGTTGCATCAAAGTTTCCTTGACGTGGTAAAACGTTCTCTTAAAGCACGCAGTCTAATATAGCGATCTTGAACAACTGTAGTTACTCGAGGTCTGCCTGGTCGTGGACGTATGTTATAGTCATTGGTTTCTCTGAAGCATTGACAACACGAGAAATTGTTGTATGCGAAAATCCTAATCTCAAACCAATAGCATTGTAGCTTACTCCTTCTGTTATAACGTCACCGCCTGAACACATTCATCACGAGTCATATTCCTTCTAACCCGTTCCATTTTCACGAAAGAACTTAAAGAATGAACTTAAATTATTCAGCTTGAGACGATAGGTACATAAATAAAGGAATTGTCAAAACTGACATTTGCTGACACTGTTGATTTATCATAGCCTACTAAGCGCTTTTTTTGGTAAACGTAATAAGTATCCAATAAAACTGCGATTTATTGAATAAAAACATGTTCTGGAATAAAACTCTGTATTTTCTTTGATATTACAGATATCAGAGTCAGCAAAAAAACAAAATATTCAGAAAACATGAGGCTACATTATGGTTTTAATACGCAACCGTTGTTTTTGCTAACGCTCCCTACAGGGTGTTTCAAATTTGACCTAAAAAAACTATTCTCGTTTTTCACCCTGTATAAGCCAAAAACTGAAATCTGAATAAATTTTTTTATCATAGTGCAATTACTAAAGAAAAAAGCTACAGTTCAAAAAAAAAATTATCGAAATCGGTTTACTGGTTCACGAGAAAATCAACTTTGAAATTGAGTATAATTTTTGGTTGTGTGAGTTATTTTTGCGGCTAAGTGTACATATATATATACTTATATAATTTTTTTTCCTGCCTTTCACCGGTAGACTATCTAACAAATTTAGCAGGTAAAATATATATATATATATATATATATATATATATATATATATATATATATATATATATATACAAGGTGTTTCAAAAAGGTCTGCCAAAATTTCTAGGACATATAGTACATCAAAAAATAAGTGTAGTTTACTCTATAAACCTATGTCCGAAAATGCACCCCTAGGGAGTTACACTAAAAACTATTAAAGAGAAGTTAATGAAATGTTGCATAGGGGCCTACTTTTTAATGAGAAATGTAACCAATTTGTCAGATTTGTCATATTTATTCAGGGGCGTAACTTATGAGGGGGCTGAAATGCTCTAATGACCATATTTTTTTTGTGGGTTGTATTTTCTAAAAAATACATCAAAAATATCAAATTCTGATTAATTTTACATAAAAAAGGTACTCTTGTTAAAATGTTTTAAAGTCGATAGTTTTCGAGTAATTTACAGTTAAATGTTGAAGTGTTTTCCCAAGCTTTTCAAATTGCTTGTACAAGATATCTTAGAAACCCTTTTAAGTAGGCCGTGGTATGATTTAATTAAATGAGCGCATTCTTAGAAAATAAAACTCAAAGTATTCCTAGATAAAAGTTTATTTGAATAAAATTTTTAAAAAATAAATAACACTAGTGAACTATACGAAAATTATAACAGATGCTCAAAATGTCCTCCGTTTTCTTGAATGCATAAATTTATTCTTCGGTTTAAATTATTTATTAAATTTAAGCTTTGACCATTATTTTGAAGAAGTGTACATTCATGAATTATTTTGTCTCTCAATTCTTCAACCGTGTTAATTTCATTTTCATATACTTTTGCCTTTAAATCTCCCCAAACATTAAAGTCCAGTGTATTCATGTCTGGAGACCTAGCAGGCCAGTGAATTGGAGCATCTGCACCGCGTCCGATCCATTTGTTTGGAAAATGATTATTTAACCACTGTCGCGCTCTTCTACTAAAATGTGGGGGTGCGCCATCATGCATAAAAACAATGTCCCTTCTAAGATTTAACGGTACATTTTCTAATATTTCAAATAGATTATTTTCTAAAAAATCAGCATACATATCTCCGTTTAAATTACCATTAAAAATATAGTAGTAGTAGTAAGTAGCTGCCCAAACATTGATTTTAAATTCATGTTGATAGTGAGACACTCTAGTGACTCTTGGATTTTCTTCAGCCCAGAAATGCGAGTTATGATAATTAAAAACGCCCGCCCTTGTGAAGGTTGCTTCGTCCGTAAATAAGATTTTATTGAAAAAATTTGGATCAATACGTTCTCGTTCAAGCAGTACTTCACAAAAATCGGCCCTTAATGGCCTATCCTCTGGTTGTAAATGTTGCACTTGTCTAAAGTGGTAGGGGTGGAGTTGCTGTTCTTTTAGAACTCTGAACGCACTTGAATGGGAAGTATTCGTTCTTAACGCCAATCTGCGTGAACTAATTGTAGGCTCACGAAAAACGGTTTCTAAAACTTGTTCCTCAACTTCTACCGTTCGCGCATTTCTGGGACGTCCATTATCTGTGTTTTTTATTGTAAGTGAACCATTTTCTCGTAACCTCTGCTCTATTGCCAAAAATGTTCTGCGATTCGGTACATTTCTACCAGGATATTTTTCTGAATATCTTCTAACTGCTAAGTTTGAATTTCCGAAACACTCACCCAAGGTTAAAATCATATCAACTTGTTCGGAAAATGTATAATTTGCCATTTTTTAAAAGTAAATGAAGTAATTAATAAATAACAGAATTCCATCAAAAGTCAACTTGACGTACAGCTCATTTGTTTAAATCATACCACGGCCTACTTAAAAGGGTTTCTAAGATATCTTGTACAAGTAAAATGAAAACCTTAGGAAAACAGTTCAACATTTAACTGTAAATTACTCGAAAACTATCGACTTTAAAACATTTTAACAAGAGTACCTTTTTTATGTAAAATTAATCAGAATTTGATATTTTTGATGTATTTTTTAGAAAATACAACCCACAAAAAAAATATGGTCATTAGAGCATTTCAGCCCCCTCGTAAGTTACGCCCCTGAATAAATATGACAAATCTGACAAATTGGTTACATTTCTCATTAAAAATTAGGCCCCTATGCAAAATTTCATTAACTTCTCTTTGATAGTTTTAAAGAAAATGCCAAAAAACTATTTTCGCGTGTCATCTTCGAGGGGCTGTAACTCCCTAGGGGTGCATTTTCGGACATAGGTTTATAGAGTAAACTACACTTATTTTTTGATGTACTATATGTCCTAGAAATTTTGGCAGACCTTTTTGAAACACCTTGTATATATATATATTTAAAATCAATCCGTATGCTTGCACTCTTTCGAAAAAAGCCAAAGCGTACCTCAATGAAAGACCTTTTTACTGCGTTAATGATTTTTATAATGAATAAGTCTCATTCAAATGTTTTTTATTTGCTTGTTCACTTAAATCTTTTTGGGTGTAATGTTTCAGCTGCTTGAAAATATTTTTGAAGGAATTAACTGTCTGATAGTGCGTTAACATTAATTATTTTTGTTACATATTAGATTAAAGTTATAAATTTTTTTTCTGATACACTTTAATTACTATATTAATTCAGTACACTCTTCGTTTAACTTCACTTATTTTGCTTGTATAACGATAACAATATAGAGTTAAGTTCCTTTGGTTGAGGTCACCTGGATTCATTACCGCTTTACTTCATTATTACGATTATAACGACAATTTATGTATTTGGATTGACCTATCGAAAAATGATTTTTTTTTTTCGATTAATATTTCGTTTTTGATTGTTTCGTTTTTTTTGTTTTAAGGTAAATTTCGTTTTGTCCATAAAATTGTAACCATTTTCCTGCAGCAAGAAAGCATGCTATTGTTTGTTTATATTATTTATTTTACTCTACTAGGTCAGATAGAAGAAAAAACATAGTTTCAAAATTTGCCCTTTTGTAATTAAATACCTGTTTAAGGCACCTCAAATTTGAAAAGCAATTTAATTTTTTGATTATGAATAGCGTGTTATTTTTAGTTTTTTTCCCCTAAAGCTTTATAAACTCTCCCCATATAGTCTAATTATACGAAGCCGCTAAAAGGCATTTATTTGAAATAGTTCGCCTTGATCCGAATTGAAATGGTAACCTCTAGAGTATAAAATTGTGAAATCTATGAATTATGCAACAGGATTCTATACGCATATATCCTTTCAATATAGGTACTAAGCAGAGTCGGTAAGAAGTAGAATTGTGTCTCATAGAAGCTATCTTCCATGAATTATGTAAGTTAAATTCTGGAATATTAAAAAGATACTTTGGAAATTGCAATAGCATACTAAATATTTAAATATTGTACACAATTACGTTATATGCTCTGCAAAAAAATTATCGTAAACTAAAAAAAAATCATTTCTACTAAATGTTTCAATTTTTTTAAAGTAGTAATACGATTACAAAAGAAAAATATTTATTTTATAGGCTTTTTTAGTTAGTTTTTTTTTTATTACTTTTTTTTTTTTTAGATGTTTGGGTAGGCTCGGCCATCTGAATTACTCAATGATCTTAATAGGGATTCGTTTACTTGGATTCTAAATAAAAATGCCACATTTTTTATTTCTAAAAACATGAAATCTATATATTTAAGACACTAACAGTGGGTTGCACAAAACTTAATTGCTGTTTCTGCAATTCCATTAAACATTCTAAATTTTAACTGAGCTTTCGCAACCACTCGTGAGCTAGATCGTTCAGCAAGTTTGTGAGAGAGCGGCACTGCACCAGTTTACATTTTTTTTTTTTGAAATAACCTCCTGGTTACCGAGACCTTTCAATACTATTTTTTGTAATGTTTTATTACGTATTTTTTCTAAAAAACCAATGTTTTTCTTGAATACCGTTTCTGGATGTTGTGGTGGATGCACCCCATATTCTTATAATTCCTCTGGAAGCTCATCGCGCCATCTAACGAAAAAGGCTGCTGGGCCAGCTAGTTTACATTTACAAGAAGTATTTATATACGAGGGCCTTTCAACAAAGGCTAGGACTGATTTTTTTACGGCCCAGTTACCACCAAAAATCAGAAAATATAAGTAGGCTTCTTTCATTTTGCGAAATATCAGTTGCCATAAATTATTTATTTGATTTTGACGCCGCTCTAAAGTTGAGATATTGTTACCCCGCCTCTAAGAATCGTGATGGATGAATTGAAAGACGAAAATCAGCAACGGAAACTTTTTCGATGATTAATACGGCTTCTGGGGAATTAGCTATGGCAAGATCTGTTTGTTTTCGATAGTATAAGGAGTTTAGTAATGGCAGGGAAATGTGTGAGTTGCCAGGCGGTCCAGGTGCTCCTATTGTGGCACTAACTGAGAAAACCATCAATAACGGACCAGTAATTATTCGCTAAGATTCACGTCTGTTCACCCCACAACTCTCAAATATTCTTAAAAAATCTGTTGGAAGTATTTTTACTCTTTTACACAAGCATTTAAACATGTCTAGAGTTGTTGCTCGCTGGATTCCGGGTATACTGACACCAGATCAAAAAGCGAATAGAGTAGCGGTTTGTGAATACTGGAAACAATGCGTTGAAGAAGAAGGCGAAGAATGGTGGAATACCATTATTACTGCGGATGGAACTTGGGTGTATTGTTATGATCCGGAGATGAAGTACGGAGTGGATAGAAAAAGAAAGAGAACCACCTCCAAAAAAAGCACGTGCGCAAAAATCTGCCGCTAAAGCTATGGTCATAACATTTTTTGGTCACAAAGGCATGGTGTATACGCACATAGTCCCACATGGTACTACAGTAACTGCCAGTTATTATAAACGGGTTTTGTTCATGTTGATAAAGGATCACATCCCCAAATAACGACCCGAGCTGATTGGAAAGTGGAAACTTCATCATGATAATGCTCGCCCTCACGTAGCGAATATAATGACAGAGTTTTTGAACACTAAAAATATTAGGTCTGTACCGCATCTGCCATATAGTCCTGACATGGTCCCATGCGACTTTTATCTGTTTCCTCAAGCAAAAAAAGACCTCAAAGGACGACGATTTCGGTTTTGAAGAAGCTCTCAAAGAATGGCTTCCGCCATGTCTTTGAACAATGGCAGTTGGGTAAAGTCTGTTGCATTAGAGGGGGACTATATCAGAGCGTGATAAAAGTATTGTTGTTTAAGAGTAATAAATAAAGTTTTGATAATAATAGTCCTAGTCTTTGTTGAAAGGCCCTCGTAAATATTAATAAATGGCATATTTTGAAGCATTATCTTTAATGGTTCAAAGGACTAGAGGCGGCTACATACTTTATGCCCCCACTGTATAGAATGTTTATTCTGATTGGTGTTTCCTGTTAAGAAAAAACAATCTACCTAATAAATTAAAATTTATATTTTAAGGTAATGCAAATGTACCATGGGTTTCAAAAATTTAAAGATTCTATTATTTACGGTTCAAGTTTTAATAACTCTTGGTTGAAAAACCAGATAAATATATTACTGACACTAGTGACTTTGAAAATTGAGAATCCGATTTAGATGATAAACCATCGGACTTATTGTGTCATACAAAGTAGAGACCTTTGAGGGACTAAACTGACTTTATTTAGTCCCGCGAATGGATCTAACAGATCTTATAAATCATAATCTTAAAAAAGCAACATTTCCAGAGATATTAAAAACTTTGTTGTCCTAATAATATCGAAAACTATAGGCAGTATATCGCTGTTGAGTGTGTTTTCAAAGGTATTGGAAAAGGTTGTTTTTAATAAACTGGTTGATTTCGCAGGTTCGCTAAAAGTGCTTAAGGCATGCCAACACGGATTTTTTCCAGGTAAATCATTAGAGACGGCAATTTTCAGTTTTCTTAATTATCGTTTCAACAGTATTGGTCGGAAGAGTATGTGGTGAATGGTTTTTGGATTTATCAATCGCGTTTGACACAGTGAATAGGCGATTTCTACTTTCCGAGTCATAACATGGGCATTCGGACCATTATTATTTATTTTGTATACAAACGACTTGCCAGAGTATGAGAGGTGATCACACAGCTATGTATGCCGATGATACCAGCTGGTAGTAAGTGTTGATAATATGTTCTCTGCATTATCCATGAGAAAGCTGTCGATATACCTTTATCTGCAAAAATGTTCTAACTTTTTCCTTCTCTTGTTTGTATAAATGTGTCGTATATGTGAATAGTAATAAAGCTCTATTTTCAGGGTTATGTTTGGGTACTTATAGGACCAGGGGAAATTTCGTATTGGAAGTGCCTAGACACAAGACAACCATGTATAAGAGTTCACCAATGTACAATTGTGTAACTTTTTTCAATTCTTTACCCTGTGAAATACTGAGCATTAAATGACAATAAATTTAATAAACGAGCCAAAGTATTTTTTGCAGAAGCTGCTTTCTATTTAACAAGAGAATATCTAGAACCGACAAATTGAATTTGAATGTTTGACTGTGTTTTTGTTGGTTCAGTTAATCTACAAAGTGTTTTGTTTATTCTTATTTTTGTTTTTTTGTCTACTATTCCGTTACTTTTTATCTTATCTTGTTTTATGTATTTTCTATATCACAAACTGCTACTTTATTTGGGGAAATAATTTCTTTGATACTTCAAATATTGATTGTAGCATTTAGATATTGCTTTATAGAATGTATAATATATTTCCTTGGGGTCCCACGACCATTTTATTTTGCTCATATTTTATGTTCTTATATTCAATGGATATTTTAATTTCTTTGTTTTATTATTCTATACTGTTTTGTTTTAATTCTTACTATTCTTGATTTAATTCTTAAAATTATTGTATTAGTAGCTTAAGTTTTGACGACCCTATGTACTATCTGTACTTTTGGTGATATATATCTATCTGTCTATCTATCTATCTAGCCGAAAAATTTTTTTGACCCGGGGATCCGAATACTTGGAGAACTGTCGCATGTACTTCTAAAAGTAGCGTTATTAAACGTACTGTCGACGTTTTATATTCATCTAAATATAAATACAAAACTCCCTTTGGACTAAATGAACTTCTTTAGTCCGTATTAGAGAGACTAAAGGATATACTTCCGAAAATACAAAAAATATTATTACTTCCTTCGTAAAAGGGAAGTATTATAATCATGAATTGATAAATTGTGTGATATAGAGATGAACTGGTACTAATTAAAGATGGCGGATCAAAATGGCGGCCAAATAAAATATTTGTAAACCGTGAAAAAAAATCACCCTCTCAATTCTGTCGGTCTGTCTGCCTGTCTATCTGTCAGTTCGAGGATTATTCAAGGCCAAAAGTTTTGACTTAAAGGGGGGCAAAATCATTATTGAAAAGGGTGATGGATATGTTTTTCGTCACACTTGCTCAGAAAGTTCACTTTTAAACCACAAACTAGTAGAGCGAAAGTCGCCCTTTCCAAGCGACCCGTACTTTTCTTCCCTAGGGAGGGAAAGGAACAATGTAGATATATTACTTATAAGTGTATAGTGTATGTCTGAGTGGCGTTAATGTCCCAAAAAACCAAGAAAGAAATAATTGTTTTCATGCGTACGAAAATTATATTTTCTGTTTTTGATATGAAGATTGTCTTGGAAAGTACAGCAGAGTTACAAAGAGAGATATTATATAAATTGTTTTGCTATCTCACTCTCTAACAGCATCTGATTGACTGCCACCTATTTCCTACATTTTTCAATAACTATTATTACAGTTTATAATCAGAATGGTTTGGATTACGGCGTAATATTTTTAAAATTTAATATTTAGTTATATATATATAATATATATTTTTTCTAATACAATATGTACATTTTAAAATATAGGATAGTAGGGGTATTTATATTTCATTTTGAGGCAAACCCAAATTAATAGTAAAGGTTTCTAAAAATTCTTCGCTGTGTTTTTTAATTTGGTCTAATAAAGATAACATACTCATCTTCAGAAACCGACAAAGGCTATACAACAGTTGAAGGCTCGGGGGAAGAGGATAACAAGCCACCTGTTCTTACTTTTGAGATATGACCACTTTTATATTTTGATTAAATCCTCAAATCACAATTTTCAAGTTTACACCAAAATGCTTTTGTAGTAGTATATTAAGACATAAAGCTATCAAAATGTCCAAACAAAACAAAAAAATATCTCTAGGTAACAGAAAAACAGCCAACTTTTGACAAAAAAATATGGCTTATTGCCTTTTTCAACTTAAAAATTATACCTTATTTACTGGTAAAATAACGTTATACATTTTTGACAAAATTTAAAACTAAAAAAGGAACTATAGTTCTTCGGCATCTTCATGATCCATATTGAGATCCATATGTTCTATATTATCTTCAGGTACTTCGGTAACCTCCAAATCCTCCAACTGAACATCTTCAACGCCGAACTCTCCGTAAAATCCATGAAAAATAGGGGGGACAAAGGGTAGTAATTCCTTAAGGTTTCTAAGTTTTTTCGGATTTATTTGCACGAAAGCTGAATACTTAAGAGGCAGATTTGACAGTGTTGGCCAATTCGCAGACTGGACACCTCGTTTTCCAATGTTAACTGGCTTGAATGTTTCATTCAAGTAATGTTTTATAAACATTATATTGGGGTGATCTACTTCAAATCGAAAGCATCATACTTTGCTAAAATTAACTTGTTCTTTTGTGTCTGTCACATGTTTTTTATTTATATATTTTAGAATATCTCCAAAGGCATAAAAATCCGCCTGCGTCATAGGCACCACTTCAAAAGGATTTTTCTGGTGAGTACACCTGCTTTAGATATTTTTTACGCTTCTCGATAGTGGCAAAATCTCTATCTGATGGTAGGTGGGTATGTCCTGGCACAAGAAATCGATGTTCAATGGCCTTGAACTTTTTCTGGCGTATTAGCTGTAACCATAAACACATTACCGTCCAGTTCTTATTTTGACCCCCGCAGTTGTCAGTAAAAACTATTAGTTCGTCTGTTTGGGGAGCAAAATAATTGATGTATTTTAAAATAGCACTTGCTATTTCGTCGCTTCCACGCTTTGCAATGTGTTCTGGCCACATAAACATGAATCCTCTACCTGTATTACAGTTATGTACTCCGAGATTGTACATCCATGCCTTTCTGAGGTAAAAAGTCTTTCCCACTGTCAAATCTGGCATTGGGAGAGCTTGTTGAAGATCAAAAGAAATAACAAGTTTCTGGTTTCCCTTTTTAGCTTCTTCGGTCTCACCTTTTAAGCTAGCCTGCATCGCTTCTGCCGTTCGTTGATGTAAATCTAAATTAAGCTGAATTTCTCTTAGTTTTGCTTCGTCGTTAGCAGTCGAGTCAAGTAAAGTTTGGTACCGATCACATGTATCACACGTGTCGCTCTTTGGCAACTTAAATCCAATGTTGTACTGACAGCAGAATATCCTTCGGTAGGTATCCTCTTTAACTGGTGAAATATCCTGGTCTCTGCACCATGGAATGTAGAAATTTTTATATAGGGAAGCAATGGACAGGTCGTGATCGATGTAAACACGATTGGGATTCTTTTTCTGCTGCAGTGGCTAGTATACTTAGGGATAGCGTTAATATGATCGTGTACTCTTTTTACGGTTTCTTCAGGTAACCGATTCTTGCGGTTGTGATGTTTACCACGTTTGTCACATTTTGGAACCGTATTGCCCTGACGAATTTGTTTGCAAATATTATATAACCGCTTTTTGGAATTCTGAAGGCCATGAATGGACAAGAACTCCTCCTTGCATATTTTTACGTCAACTGCGTTAACCTTAACAGAATATGAAAAAGTAACTGTTCGAGAAGAAGTTTCCCTTTTTCTTTTCTTGGGATAGCTTCTTTTTTTAGGGAGAGCTTTTATTGTGCCAAAAAGATATGCATTCTGTTTATCAAAAGACGCTAAATTCCAGAAAGCATGGAAAAGGGTTTCTTCATTCCCTAGAAGCAATGTCCTGCAGCGTTTTTTGCAATGGCATGGGGGTCCCATAGTTTTTGGGGGAATTTTTTTACCCTTCCAATTTTCATAGGAGTGACCTAAATTTTTTCGCTGTTTTGCCTTTTCTCGTTTCCTGCTTTCTATATTCTGATGTCGCCATCTGGCCTTCGGTTTTTTTTCAGGAGTTTCAATAAAACCTCGTGATACGTTTGGATCCTGAAATAAGAAAACATTTGTTGACGAAAGAAGGAAACAAGCCACAAAAACAAATGGACAAACTTTGTTGTCGAAAAAAGGTAATAAGTCCAAATACAGATAAAACAGAGGATGATAAGGTATTACACAACAGCTTCGTCGGTAATATTTTCCAAATACACCTACTAACTTTATGTACAACGGTTAGGAGTACTTTGTGCCAGAATACAGCGTCAAAATAAAAAAAATAAAGAGGTAATAAGCCACTATTTACCAAAAAAAAAATACTACCGTCTAGCTTAAAAGGGAATAAGCCACATCATTTTTAAACATACCAAAATATCACTTTCTTCGCTAGTTTCACTATCGTCACTTGTATTTGCGTAATCTTTATCCTTTACACTATCATCTGAGTCGAAGTCCGATTTAGAAGAAGCAGAATTATCACTGTTTTGGAGCACTTTACGTTTAACACCTGCTGAACGTGTCGACGCCATGTTGATTTTTGTGTGGCTTGTTTCCTTTTTCACCGGTAAAACACACATAGACGGCTGGAGGCATAAACGACTTTTTCGCGTAGCGTTGCCAAATGTTGACTGATTTACGTGAAAACATAACTGGGGCTTGTTACCTTTATGGCAATCATAAATTTCACAAAATCTCAACATTTTTAAATGTGTGGCTTGTTACCCTCTTCCCCCGAGCTCTTCAGTTGTCCTAGAAAGAGCAGTATATTTAGAAAAGGCTCAACTTTTGTTAAATGATTCATCAACATATCAAAAAGTAAATAAAGACCCTACAACAACTATACAAAATAAAAATACAAAATTAATTAATATATTTATTAAAAAAGGTTACATCCATAAAGAACAGGGAAAAAAACTTATAACAGGGAGTGCTGTCCCTCCAAAATTTATTTTCAACTTAAAATTCACAAAGAAAATATACCGCTTAGACTGATAGTGTCATTTCTGGGATCTCCACTGTATAGGTTAACAAAGTTTTTGGAAAGGCATGTCTGTAACTCTTTTGAAATTGACAAACTATGAAATAGTTTCACTAGATGTCACACTCTTTACTAACATTCCAACAGATATTGTTATTAATATAGTGAAGAAAAAATGGCATTTAATCGAAGACAATGTTAAATTGTCACTGAATATTTTTTTGAATCTTCTCACGTTTGTTTTTGATAATAATTATTTTCAATATAATGACGATTACTATAAACAAACCTTTGGTTTGGGAATGGGTAATTGCTTATCTCCAGTGTGCTCAGACTTGGTCATGCAGGACCTTCAGGAATGCTGTATTAAAAAACTTCCTTTTCAGTTACCTTGACGATATTATAACTTCTATTCCTAAAAATGAGTATGACACACTGCTAAATACTTTTAATGGTTATCATAACAAACTACAATCCACTATTGAAAGGGAACCAAATAATAGTCTAGCATTTCTTGACGTCCTGGTAACTAAAAATGAGAGAGGATATATAGAAACAGACTAGCATCATAAACCGACATTTTCAGAACGTTTTCTAAATTATTCATCTGAGCATCCTTTTGGGCAGAAAATTAATAACATTAAGAATCTTAAACATCGAGCACTAACATTATCCTCCGAAAAATATCACTCTAAAAACTTACAATATATCAAAGGTGTGCTGCTTAAAAATAATTATCCTCTTTCAATAATTAAAAAGAATCTTTGAAGTAAAAATATCGGAATGGTTAAAACAATAACAAATAATAACACCACCGCTATTTATTGTAAACTTCCGTATATCAACAGGTTATCAGAAAAAATTAGAAAGGTTGTTTCGAACCATACCACCAGAGATAATGAGAATATTAAGATAGCACTAAAAAGTAACAATACTCACTTTTATTCCAAATTTAAAGCGAAAAGAAAAAAGGAACAAAAATCTAGTGTTGTGTATCACATCCCTTGTTTACAATGTCGGAAATGTTATATTGGACAAACGGGTAGCTCAAAGACAGGATTAAAGAGCATAAAAATGACCAAAAAAATTTTTAAAAACCAATCCAACAGCGTTAGTAGAAAGTAAAAGAGATACAGGACATGGTTTCGATTTTGACAATGCGTCTGTCGGTGAATTGCTAACGCAGTACACTACACCCACGTGTCGTTCAGTTTGGGGTGGTTGTTTACTTTTATTTTCGCGGATTTCGCTGCAACCGGTTAGTTCCTTTGCAGTCTACTTGACTGTTTTGTGTTATTTATTTATGGTGTTGTTACAACTTTATTTGGTGTCGGGTTTATTAATTTACATTTGAATTTTGTTGGAAACTCCATTTGATCGATGGAAGGAACAAGATCAGAGTTTTAATCGTCACCCTGGTTTTCGGCGTATAAATGGTTATGTAGTAGTCAAATATTACAAAAATTGTTTTGTTGGCCTTGTTTACTAGTTTCTAATAAATATTCAGTGTGGAATAAGGAAGGACTTGCAGGTATGTTAAATATATGAAGGTCTAAACATAAACATGAAGACTCGGCGGAGCATTTAAAATGCGAGTTAATGCTAAAAACATTTGTAAAAAATCAAAGCACTATAGCTACTCTAAAAGAAAATGTTAAACTATATAAAATACAATACAACGTATGCTCTTACATCTGCATCTACGAGGCGTATACCAACAATTACAGAAATTCGTTGCTCTTCAAATTCGAAGTTAGTATGTGATTGTTCAAGACTGGAATAAATTAAAAGACGTCTTTGAATGTATTACAAACTGTGACAAATCTAACGAAAAATCAATCCGGCTTGCGAGAGGATTTTTGGGTGAGATTAACGATTTTGAATTCATGTTTCTGGCATTAGTGTTTAATGATCACGGACATACTTGTTGTATTCTTTAAAAAAAATCGCTTGACATTCATTTTTGCATATCCAATATAAAACGCTGTCGTGAAGGGCTCTCTAAAAAAAGAAATGAATATTTTTTAATACCATGTTTGATAAAGCAAATTTTGTTACAGAAATAAATCATTAGAAACGTGAGCTTGCTAAGCTTTCATCTGAAGAAATTAGAGCTAAGTATAGAGTCCTTTTTTATGAAATATTGGACCATATTTTAATGGAAATGACACTAAGCTTTTAAGACTGTGAAAAACTTACAATTTTATGTTTGGCAGATTCTGCTAAATTTTCCAAATATAGTTTAAATTTTCCGACTAGCCCGTTTGAAAATTGGTTACAGTTATATGGGGAAATATTTTCAAAAATTCAACGACTTAAAAATGAGCTTGGTCTTATTTTTGCCAATGACTGTGATTGTTATATATCGCTGCAAGAGCAAGTGAAAAAAATTAATGAAAATAAAGATATTTTAACCAAAGCTTACAAAGTGTTTTCCCTTATTTTGACAATACCGTCGACAAGTGCTTCAGTGGAATAACATTTTTCTTGCCTCAAACGTGTAAAAACTTATTTAAGAAATACAATATCTCAAGAAAGACTTACTTCTCTAGGCAATATTTCAATTCAAAAGGAATGTCTGGAGGAGATTAGGGCAACTCATCCATTTCATGAGGACGTTATAAATAAATTTGCTGCTATGAAGGATAGAAGAATTGATTTAGTATACAAAATTTAGGTAAGTCGTAAAAAAATATTCTACCCCTTCCACATATAAAAAAATTCTGGAAAAAAAATTACTGCGATATTTTCTTGCTTCATTTGCACTTCGCTTACATTTTCACTCGCAAGCCGCCACTGCAGTATATATGTGTTACTAAATGACTATGTACTCACACTTCATTATTCCTAATAAAACGAAAGATTCATAACGAGAGAATTGATTGTTGTGTTGATTCGATTTTGATGAAGTTTTTATCGAAATTTAGGTTAATTGCTCGTGAATATTCTTTTGATATTAAAATTCAATGTTACTTTGTTCTAGGCAATAATACAGGGTGAAAAAGGAAGACACATTTTATTTACCAAAGTTTAAAACACCCTGTAGAATAAATCAGATGGATTCAAGAGATCTAACCAAAAGAATGTTGTAGCCCAGTATGTTTCCAACAAATCGTTTTTTTATTCGCTTCAATAGCACAATTTTTGTCTGAGTTACAGGACTTATTGAAAAGTACTGTATTTACTGTGTTTTAAATGAATTTACCAGTTCATGTTTGAATTGATTCTGTTGAAGACGTTGCCCGGTAACAAGAGAACACAACTTATACCAGATTGACATTTAGGCGTCAGTTTCAGTTCGGTTTCAAATTTTTCTTCTTATTGTGTACAGTCATGCCAAGACAAACTAGAAATTTGACCCGCGACGAGTGTGTAATTGCAAGAACTCTTAGAGATGAAGGCTGGAGCTATAGCAGGACAGCGGACCGAATGAATGTTCATAAATCAACTGTACATAGAGTCATAGAGAGACACATGGAGACCGATGATCATTCCAGACGGATTGGACAAGGTCGACAGCGTGTTACCAGTGAGCGTGAAGACCGGTATCTGCGGTTGTCTGCTTTACGACAACGTTTCGTGACGGCAAGGTTTCTGAGGCAGGAAATTCAACACGCGAGTGGTCCTCAGGTAAGCACTCAAACAGTGGGGAATCGTTTGAGGGAAGGAAATTTGAGACCACGTGTTCCTGCGTTAACAGCAACACATCGGAGAGCCAGGCTAGAATGGGCTAACGAACGTATGAACTGGGCGGAAGCTGATTGGTCTAGAGTGCTGTGGACAGATGAATCGAGATTCTGTCTTTTTAATTGCGATAGACGGATCCGTGTGTATCGTAAACCAAATGAACGCTATGTACAGGGGAATTTTGTTAATACCGTAATGTTTGGTGGGGGATCAGTAATGGTTTGGGGAGGGGTATCTTTGAGGGGTCCTGGTCGTACGGAGTTAGTTATTGTGGATGGGAATTTGAATGCGGATAGATATATCAACGAAATACAGGCCATTTACACATAATGTTGGAGCGGAGTTTTTATTAATGCATGACAACGCTCGTCCCCATACAGCACGTGTAGTATGCAAAATTACGTTAATAATGTTGGAATCGATGTCATGCAATGGCCTGCACGTAGTCCGGACCTGAACCCAATCGAACATGTTTGGGACTTATTGGGCAGGAGATTAAGGGCTAATGAAAGACAGCCAAATAACGTGGGAGAGCTGGGTGAGCTACTCATCGATACTTGGAATGGGCTGGATGAGGTACTCATACGAAATCTTATATTAAGCATGAATAGAAGGTGCGAAGCAGTCATAAGAAACAGAGGGGGAAATACGAAATATTAGTTCAATAGTTATAAAGTTTATTTTTGTTCGTTTTAGTTCTTAGTGTTTTGTTTTTTTGACTGTCGTGCTCATATCTTAATCTTACCTATTAAAACATGTTTTTCTAACTCCCTGTATTATTGACAAAACTAAACCGATCCTGGCCCTTGATATCACGAAGAAATTTTCGTATAACTAAACGAAAATGTAGAATAGCGCCATGTTCAAATATCCGGTAACCGATGCGTTCGTAATTTAAAAAACAGTATAATTTATTTTTCGTTGCACCCTGTATTATTGACTGAACACAACTAATATTGAATTTTAGTGATCCAAAAAAAAATCTTCTCAACCAAGCTACAAATTACAAACGTCTTCAACAGAATCAATTCAAACATGAACTGGTAAATTCATTTAAAACACAGTAAATGCAGTACTTTTCAATAAGTCCTGTAACTCAGGCAAAAATTATGCTATTGAAGCGAATAAAAAAACGATTTATTGGAAACATACTGGGCTACAACATTCTTTTGGTTAGATCTCTTGAATCCATCTGATTTATTCTACAGGGTGTTTTAAACTTTGGTAAATAAAACATGTCTTTCTTTTTCACCCTGTATTATTGCCTAGAACAAAGTAACATTGAATTTTAATATCAAAAGAATATTCACGAGGAATTAACCTAAATTTCGATAAAAACTTCATCAAAATCGGATCAACCATTCTCGAGAAATTTCCATTCAAAGTTAGACGAAATTTTAGGCGTTGCGTTAATTGTTTTGCGCAGTGTATTTTAGTGATAGTCTGTAATTATGTTATCTATAAATAATAATATACCACAGTTTGTTAAATGAAATATAATTTTGAAGTATTATAGCTTGAAGATGGTAGGAAAAAAATGATCATTCATATGACAAAAGATTGTACCAACATTTTAATACAAATCGGATCGTTAGGAACTTTTCACATTTCGATTTCAGTTCTTTGCGAATTTGCGTGTTAAGTGTTCAAACTTCAACTAATTACAAAGCAGATTAACAGTGCGTTAGATTTTACCAATAAGGCAATTTTCAGTACTATGCGAATTTTTCCAAAGTTTAGAATATTTTAAAAATGTATTTTGGCTGGGCCATACGTTTTATCGATTCCGTTGGAATTACAAACTGTTGCAAATATTTGCGAGTTTACAACCGCGCTAGCAAAAGCAGATAAAGCATAGATTAAATAAATAACAAAACAGCAACCCACATATGTCAATATCAAAGCATGATAACGCCTACGGCACTAATAAAAATAAATGCAGGAACGCTACACGCGTCACAGCATAAAACAAACCTTTTGTTTCAGGGAATAGCGGCACCGGTAACCTCAGGTCCGGAAACACAAATGTGTTTGTGTATCTCTAATGAATTACTTGCTAGGGCCATTCTATTATTCCACACTCGATCTAATTAAGGGCCTGTGTTTGCTGTTGTGTAAGCTTGTGATTCCCGGGTTATAGGTTGTATTAAAGGAGATCCGCCAAAACGGAAGCAGGCACTCCGTTGTTCCTATATTACGGACAATGGGCAGATCAGATTGACCATTAACTGCCCGCCTTATTATTGGGAAGTAGCGATTATATTATATACGTCGCTAACCTTTCCGTCTCGGCTATTATGGCAGGTATATCTAGTCCTATGATATGCTTTGCTTAATAGAACATATTAATAACAATAACAGACATTTTTGAACAAGGTATTTTTCCATAAAATATGTACGATATACAGGGTGATTCAGAAATAAGTACCCAAAGTTTTATATAATTTTTCTCTAAGCCTCACCGTTTAGAATATACAGGGCATTAAACATGTGTGATAAAAAGGACATTTTATTATGTAATATCTGTTAGGCGTGAGATATCAATTTCAATTTTGTAAAATGTTATCAGTACATAAAGACCCATTAACCCAACAATTGACAACCATATGGGTCACTTCAGAGGCGTAGAACACAGGTATATGCCCTGTATTTATGGTCATATTTTTTTACCACTCGATATATTTCCTATGTTTATCAAAAATATGTATAGCTTGGTTTCTATACTAAAAATTATTACTCTTCGAATTGTTTCATCTATTAAATAAATGAATAATCAACATGTATTTTTGTAATAATTATTGTCAATAGTATAAAATTTTAAATCAGTTTTAGAAAAATTGTAAATGTCGTTTTATAATTAGACCACTAAATGTTTTTTAAATTAATTGTAGATAGGTAAGGAAAGCCATATATACCAAAAAAAAAAAATAAAGGAATGAGCAATTTTTGAGAAAGGTTACTATGATAGGCGAAACGTCAAGTTAATTCCATTGTTTGATTTTACAAATAAACCTATATCCAAGAAAGAAGTCCAATTAATATATACCGGGTTTAAGAAACAAATTGAATAATTATATATATATATATATATATATATATATATATATATATATATATATATATATATATATATATATATATATATATATATATATATATATATATATATATATATATATAGAACGAGGAAGTAACGCACCAGTATAAATTGCACAACATTTCGATGTGGATTTTCTTGCAAACCGCTAAACGGATTTTGATGATTTTTTCTTAAATGTAGATTTGTTTATCGCTAAAAACGGCGGCCAACATTGAGAGTAATTTTTCTCCAGAATATTTGAAACACCCTGTGGATCATTTCAGCTGTAGCAGCGGGGACACGCTTGATGCAAATTGTAGCCCCATGTTTTCTTAACAATTCGGTTTTTGTTTCATGTCAATATGTCTATTTTTAAATGAAATACAGAGTAAAAGATTAAAGCGCACTAGTTTATTTTGACAATTTAACAGCTTAAAAATAACAATAATAACAATATTGGTGGCAAGGACAAAATTAGCAAAAATTGAGAATATCAAATCGCGTGTTTCTGTCTCTACTCTGAATAACGGCTAAATTTGTGACAAAATTTTGAATGTCGTCAAGAGAGGTTGGTAAGGGCTGATGGTTTCTAAGTTGTCTGGACTATTTGCAGGCTAGTCCAGATATAAACAAAACTTGAACTAGGAACTATTATTATTCACAGCCTATTTACGTGATCCCCTCCATTATCCAAGCAATTTTGAAACACTCTTTCCAGTTTCCTAATTGCTTGGGTAATGAAGGTGGGGCATTCTGTATTTAAAACCTTAATTTCATACACTATTTTTTGGCGCAACTCGTCAACACTGTCTGTTCTATTATGATACACTTTATCCTTTAGGTATCGCCACAAAAAACTGTCCAAAGGTGTAAGGTCGGGACTGCTCGTGGGCTAATAAATATGGCCATATTTGCCAATTCACAAATTATATCAAGCGTTTAAAAAACCTGTGACCCCTCGAATGTTGATGGCGATCTTGGTGCCAAATTATTTGGTTATATATAAGTGGTTAAGGGAAGCTGCTCCAAAAAATGCTCAATTTCGTTATTTAACAGATTTAAATATCGTTCCCTCGTGAATATACCCTCAATAAATATCTTTCCCTCTTCAATTATATGTGGATTTCCTGTTTCCCAATGGTGCTTGTTTTTTCTATGAAATTTTTAGTTTTTCTTCTTTAGCAAATTGCATTTTATATTTTATTAATTCTGTTTACCGTAAAATCAATAAAATCTTTTACTTACGAATAAAAGTAAGTGTTTTGTTTTTATTGGTGACATTTCATGGGTAAAGCGATTTGATCATTCCATGGGTACCGCGATTTAAGTATGGCTGCATATCTGTGAAATTGTCATAAAGTGAAATAAGTCAAAAACTACTGTTTCGAATACAGACTAATTATATATTTCTGGAAAGGGGAAAATGAGTAGAATCCAAAAATACAGGGTGTCCTATTTAAAATAACAAAAAAGATGATGATTTAGTGATTTTCCGATGGTCTATTGTTTTTAAAATTGCCGCCATATAATCTTTAGGAAATTCCCTATAACTTTCGTAGGCATCTTTTCTTTGTATCTTGAAAAAATAGGTCTCTCAGAGGGTGGCAAATTATAAAAAATAACCCTGTAAGTATTTCCAATATTCAGAATGAAATTTAAACAAGCCTTGACTGAATTCTAGCAATATTTGAAGTTGTAACCAAATAGTGTGTGAATAACGTTTCGTTAAATAGAGATAACAAAATACATAGAATGAGAACAAAAATACAAAATATTACAATACGTCTTTAAAATGTCGCCTTTCAACTTCTATATATTTTTCAGCATATGATTTAGTACTTAACATCTGCCTAGAATTAGCGAATTCGAGGCAAGTATCTGTTATTCAGGGGTGCTAATTGACAGTGAATAAACTTTATCCTTTAAAATACCCCAAACGCTGTACCCTAATGGGTTGAGGTCGGGCGAACGAGGCGGCCAATGAATCAGTTCAAGGTGCATCAATTCCGCGACCAATTCATTTATGACGGAAGTTCACATGTAGCCAAGCCCTAACTTCTCTTGAGTAATGGGGCGGCGCGCCATCCTGCATGAACCACATATTACGCCGTTGTAAAACAAGGACATCATCAAGCAGTTGAAAAAAATTATATCTCAAAAACTCCAAGTAGTTCTGACCGTTCAAGTAAGGCGGCAAAAATTAAAGTCCATTAAAATTATTTCGAATAATACCCGCTCAAACGTTTATTTGGAACCGATGCTGGAAGCTTGTAACTTGTGTGAAATGGGGATTATCCTCTGCGCATACGTGGGCGTTATGCATATAAAAATTATTATTTTCTTGATACTTCTGAAGGAACCACCTTGGGCTAAAAATCCGTTAGCAGTAATTCTTGTACCTTTTGCCTATGGAAAGGATGCAAACCCATATCATTCAATATACGCCACGTTGAACTCTGGGAAATTCCAGTTTGTAGTGAAATTCTTCTAGTACTTGTCTCAAGATTGATTTCAAACAAGGTTAAAAAGTTTGCTTCGTTTTTAAGGGTTCTGGTAGAAACATGTCGCCCACGTCTATGTTCGACAGATTTAAATGTGCCTGACTCCCTCAGACGACGATCAACAATAGACAAATAAAAGTTCTCCTCTTTGGAATCTCTCGTTTTGGAAGTTTTTCAGAATACCTCCTGACAGCTATTTTTGAATTTCCTTGCATTCTACAAGGACTAAGTGCATGTCTGTATATTCAGTATTAGTATAAACAACCATAATTTAGCAGTATGAGTAAATAATTTTTTTTGAACTGACAACTAGACAACCAAATTATTGAAATAGGACAAGTATATTCATTTTTGTCTGTCAGAGATAATTCATGGCATTGTGAATATTAGACATATTTACATGGTATTGTTTCCTAATAGGCCAACCAATAGAGATTTTTTCATGACAAAAATACTACCTGGAAACCAACTGTATTATCATTTAAAGCACATTCTGTTGGTTCATGCTGATGTTTTTTCTGCTCGTAACGATTATTTCTGTTACAAACAATTTAGTGGAAAAAAGGCCTTTTTTTTCGTTCTTTACTTATAAAATTAAAACTATTGCAATTGCAATGCTATAAAGAAGCAAATCGTAGAGAATTGAAATACGAACAAAGTCGATCGGATGATTAGTTTCGAAGAATACCCTTAAAAAACCGGAAAATTCCCAAGTTTTTCAAAAATTCATTAATCGGTAATTTTTTTAAGTTGTAGCGTAGACCATACGAAAAATGGTGGTCAATGACATGAACTCTATGCAAGCACAAACATGCTAGAAAAAATGCTTACAAAACATTCACTCGTATCCAGTCACTATCAAATCATAGATACACTAGACACCCTTGATTTGAGAAAAAAGTATAAGATTTAAAAAAGTGATTGGATACAAGTGAAGATATGTCATGTTTGTAAGCATTTTTTACTAGTTTTGCAACATTTTTTTAACACAAAATCAGATTATACGTTTGGAAGTACGATAAGTGATTTTTCGAAATTTTCTTGTAAAATTGTGTCGCATCGCTGGAAGTTTCAAATTGCAATAACTTAAAAACTAATTATCCGACGACGCCTGTCTTGTGCTTTCATAAAGTTCATGTCATTGACTACCATTTCCCTGAAGATCTACGCTACCGCTTAAAAAATGGCCAACTTATGCATTTTTGAAAAAAAGATGATTTCTCCGTTTTTTTCCTGATTTTCTTCGAATATAATCATCCTATTAACATGTTTGATAGCTCGTTTTGTTCGTATTTAAATTCTCTACAAGTCACCTGTTTATAGCATTACGATGCTTGTATCGTTTTCATTTTATAAACAAAAATGCGTCGGTTTTCTATACACAGAATGTTCTAATGTACCATTTTCCTTCCATTGAACTCATATATCTAGAAAGGGAATCGTTCCATTAGATTCGATTTCCATGATGAACTTGATATTAGAATGTTGTTGATTAAGGTGGTCCAGATATATGAGCAGATTATCCTGTCCATGAGGCCAAACAACAAAATTATGATCTACGTATATGAAGCAGTGTTTTGGTTTTAGTGGAGCGGATGTTAATGCAATATCGTCAAAGGCTTCCATAAAGATATTCGCTACCACATGTGATAGAGGAGATCCCAAAGCTGCCCCTGAGGTTTATTCGTAAAAAGTTCGTCGAAAAATGAAATAAGTAGATGTAAGACAAGCTTCCACTAGGTATATTAAGTTCTTGTCAGGATTATTGTGATCCAATATGTTTGTTATATTGGAAATTGAGTCGTTGACAGGAACATTTGTGTATAGTGATTCTCTATTGAATTTGACCAAAATATCTTCGGGATCCAACTGGATTGCCTTAAAATGCGAAATCTGCAGTTTTTGGTAAAAAAAATTGTTTTTCCAGTAAAGAGATTAGGAAAATTTGAAAGATTTTTCCATAGTTTTTATGTCAGCAAATCTATATATAATGTCCATATCCCAAGAACCATGACTTCTTTATTTAAAATACATAAAAACAGTTTTAAATTGTCGTGAACAGATGTTGAAAGTGTCCGCCGTTTAACCCAAGCCACTTTCTTAGGCTCTTTATTGAGTGGCGCCTGATGATATTTATGATGGCAGCTTCTTAATTTTTGTTATAAAAGTGCTCGGGTATTTACTTCATCATTGTAAATAAAATACATTTATGTGACTCCCATAGATAAAAATCCAACAGATTAAGATGGGGGCTGCGGGGTGGCTAAGGAAATTCACTACCGTCTCCAATCCATCGATTTGGGAAATCTTAATTTAAATAATTCGCACTTGCATAAATTACATATCTTATGTTTAAATCGTTTTTTTAAAAACTGCAAATATTGATCACCATTAAGTCTTTGCGGGAGCCCAAATGGTCCGGTTAAGAACTATCAATAATGCCTAATCAGATATTGATGGAAACTTCATGTTTGCAGTATCTCTCTCTTTGTAGATATGGATTTTCAAGGGCGTAATGGTGATTATTTCTCCAATTAAAAACGTTTGTCGGTAACCAATATCTTTTTTAGTAACATAGGGTGTTCGTCCCTTTAATTTTGTACATTTTGACAAAAAAAATTATTTAAATTCCTCCAAAGTCAACAGTTATGTGCTGTAATTCTCTAATACAAATTAAAACACTTTTGTTGTGCTTCGTTGTTTTTAGTTAAATATTAAACATTTTTATATCAGGTACTCTGCATGGGCTGTAAATCTAAAAGAAAATTTTATTATTTAGGAGTATATCGTAAAATCTTACTAGGGGACGTTATGAGCGCGGCTTTTTGGTAGTAAAATTTGAATTTATGTATTTTTTTATTAGCTTTTTCGATGTAGGGTTAAATAGGTCTGACGTTTGTTAAACTTTAATTTAGACATTTTGATACTTTTTAACTACTTTTTTAAACAGTTAGAATAGAGACTGAGTTTATATTCGGAGGCGAGAAAGACAATTTTGAGAACGCCAAATATATATAAATATATATACATATATATATATATATATATATATATATATATATATATATATATATATACAGTGTGTATCAGCCAAATGGAATAAATTCGATAATAAATAAATGGGGGCGGGTTCGGAAAAACGCTTGGACCCGTCGATTGGTATTTTTAGTTGCTCATTTTCTCCAATAAAAACTTTTTATACAGGGTGTGTCCTGTAACAGTGGTCAATGCCAACTTTCTTATTTCAAATGCAACACCCTGGATATTATTTAATTTTTGGATTCTTTAGGAGATTCTAAACATATTTTATGTTCAATGTCCTATACCTATCTTCAACTATTTCGGCAATATTAAGTGTTTTCAAATTTATTGCAAAAATTAAGATTAAAAAAATAAAATTATTTATTTCTTCATAATGTATAAACAAAAGTAAAAAGTTAATTTAGGAACTGTTGAATATGCTCGCCGCGAACGTCTTGGCAAATTCCTAATCTTAAATAGAAATTTCTTCTAACGTTATTTAGCATCTCAGGCGTGACCGATCTAATCGCAAGCGTTATTCGTGTTCTTAAGTCAGCTAAGTCGAGGGGTTTAGTTTTGTATACAACATTTTTAATATGTCCCCATAAGAAAAAGTCTAATGGCGTCAGATCAGGGGATCGCGATGGCCATTTTATCGATCCTCGTCTCCCTATCCACCGATTTGGAAATATTCCATTGAGGTACTGCCGGACATTAATTTGGTAATGGGGCGGTGCTCCATCTTGCTGAAACCATATCATATTCGCTGGAACTTGTGGGTTTGCTGGATCCGGATACAAATTTGTCAAAGTTGGCACGACATTATTTTGGAGCAGTGCTAAATAATTATCGCCATTCAAATTGCCGTCAATGAAAAAGGGGCCTATGATATGATCCCTAACAATTCCTGCCCAAACATTAACCTTTTCAGGATATTGAGTATGTTCTTCGCTGATCCAGTGAGGATTTTCCCTTGACCAATAGCGGCAATTTTGACGATTTACATGACCGTGAAGTGTAAAGGTGCACTCATCCGAAAACAAAACATGTTCTAATTGAATAACATTGTTATCTAACATAGCCATCATTTGTTCACAAAAATAAGTTTTCCTATCATAATCGTCTTCCATGAGCTCCTGAGTTGGTATCACTTTATAGGGATGCATTTTATTTTCTTTTAATGTTCGAATAATCGACGAATGGCTAATATCGAACATTGCGGCGGCTTGTCGACAAGAAATATGTGGGTTTTCCTCAAACTCAAGCATAATATCCAATTTAGTATCATTATTTATTGAATTGGCAGCTGCTTTTTCTATCTGCCTCACATGTCCAAGCTCGCGAAACTGCTTTTCTATTTTACTAATTGTCCCTTGGGATATATGCGGCAAATTTGGAAATTTTTCATGAAATAAGCGAGCAACTTCCACTTGTGTTCGTGAGTTATCTCCATAACCAATCATTTGTAGAATTGTTATTTTATGCATTTCTGTTAAATGAACCATTTTTGTGATATTAGGTATTATGCAGTTAACGAAATTCAAAAGACTATGACACTGACACTGACAACTACTGTCTTGCAAAGAGAAAGGCCAGGCATTTTACACAAAAGTAAACAAAACTTAAAAGTAAACAAAACTGGCTCTTTTTGTTCCATATCAACAAAAAGGAACGCTAAAATGGTTTTTGCTTACATTCTTAATATGAAGACCTAAATGGTAAATAAGTATTGAGTGTGTTTTAGCGAATTTTTGTAATCAAATAAATAGTTCAGTAACCAGAGCCACTTTCATGAATAATAATAAATTCGAAATAAATAAAATAAAAATAAATTTGAAAACACCTTATATTGCCGAAATAGTTGAAGATAGGTATAGGACTTCACGGATGTAAAAAAGTACGATGTGTTGTTTTCATTCCGGGTGTACATTTACTACTGTCATTCTTAAAAATACAGTTTTGCTGTGGTTTCACCAAAATCACGTTTGGCATTTTCGAAGCTTCTTCCTCGCGTCCGAATTGAGACTGAAATCTTAGTGACTGCGATGCTTCCTTTTATACCCCCACCCGGGTTGATGGTTATGTCTGGAAGGCCGTTGGTCGTTATTTATGTTTTCTGAATGTTGCTGTTATTGTTGTGCTAATTCTGTTTCAATACTGTTGGTAGTTTTAATCATTCATCCCTTATAATTGTTTGTTTTTCAATTCCAATGGCTTCTCGGATTATTTTGGTTTTATAATACTCTATATTGGCAATCCCATCGAAATTAATTTTGTGGTGATGTAAGAATAGTGGCGAGGTCGTTTGTTTCTGATGCTGAGTTTGTGCTCTTCTACTCTTGCTGATATTCCCTTGTGAGTTTGCCTCAAATACAGTCCTGGCACGAAATGTTGTATACTCCGTGGTTTTGTAATTCGATTTTGTCTTTTGGATTTCCAAGTAGTTCACCTATGGTTGTTTGTGGCTTGTGTATTATTTGAATAGTGTGTTTGCTAAGAATTCTTCTGATTCTGTCTATATTATTAGCATTACAAAAAAACTTTTACGCCGCATAGAATCCGCCTATCTAATAATTAATAAACTAATTTTGGCATATGTCATTTGCAATTGCAAGGTTTTGGGAAAGTTTTGAAATTGCTAAAAGTACAATTACATAACAGGATATCGAAAAATTAATAAGGAAAAAATTTTTAGTTTTCGGCCTCCAACTTGACATGCTTTAGAAAAAACAGGGTTGTATTGAATTCTAGTTGTTTCGGTTCTTGCACCTTCTCCTCCTCTCCAGGCTAATTCATAGGACAACAGAAAAAAATACTTCTTTTGTAAACCCTCTGGAGATGATTCATCACAAGCATCGATTAGATTTTTTAATTCATTGTATGTTAAAAAAACGGCCGATTCTCTGCGTTTGCCTTCAATACCTTGCAAATGTCTCCTTTTGGCATTTTTTGCGTCTCGGGACGATTTGAATTCGATCTGCTCGAAGGGATTTATTTTAATTTTGTATTCATTGAAATACCTTTCCATCAATAATTTCGCCGTCACATTCCAAATAATTTTTACCGTGCCTTCTTTATATTCCTCCCCGTTCATTTTTCGCATATTGTAGGCCCAGCTTTTCAAAATCATTGCTAGTTGGGATACTGGAGTATCTTGGTCAAACGTATAGTTTTTTTCATCGCAGAATGACATAAACTGTCTCCAGATGCTCTTCTTGGATTTAACGGTGTTTCTTGGTTCGCTTCCAATTATATTTTCATCAATTTCCTCTTCTTGAACTAGCCCAAAGCGATTATTCATATTGACAACTTTTCAAAAATGTTTGAAAGATACTTAAAAAAATCAGTTTCTAGGGACTCTAGCGTCTCTCAAAAGCAGGTTTCATATTGTCAAGATTTCATTTTTTAGTTAGGTATGTAACCACACCTAACCAGGTACGTGGAAAAACCATGTTTCCTAGACGACGTGGTATTTCCGCTATAATTTTTCGAAAACACCACCAGTCTTACGGGAAAATTTGTACATTAATATTATTAAATCTTTTTTTTATTTTTAATTTTTTTTTATAGAAAGCACACACTTAGTGATACTATAATGTTATAATACAATAATATTAGGACTACTTATTTTTTGTAAGTGTAAAAAATTAATATTTTTTGGGCTATGGTACCTACAAATACAGACATTAGAAGATAATATTTACTTGATTTGAAAAACAGTATGCTAATCAACATACACAGCGAATAAGTCCACGTACCCTAACAAATACGATTTGGCAATTTCAGAAAAAATAATCAGGTAAAAATTCTATCCTCGGTATTTCCTCTTAGATTCCATTAGCCGTTAGTCTAGAACAATATCCCAGGCTATCGAAAATACCACCCCAGCCGCATTATAAAGTCCGACCCTTCTAGGTACAATGCCCCAAATATTCCACCATCTGATTTTAAAAATCACTTAACCTCAATACGTTAGGAAACATATCGACTTAAACCTTCGTGTATATGAGAATTTATTAGCACGTATAGTAGGCATAAACTTACTTCATATTTTATTCAAATAACCACTAAGGAGGTAAGGTAGGGTCCGCATGGGTCTCTAAGTGATACTTTTCGTTTTATACTCCCGACATTGATCGCTACTTCATTATTTATTATGCCCAGAGTGTTTTCGTTCTCGCGATTTTCTGTTCCTGTGTGGGTGTCTGGGAAAATGGGGGTAATCTGTTGGATAAAATTTAAGCAAACAAAATAATGCTAGTTTATTATATTTCATATGTGTATTTTACCCATAAGCTTTTAGGTTATTCAAGATATTCCATTAAATAAGGCTTTTTTTGCATACTGTCCAGAAAACCTATTTACCCTGTACAGGCTGTCCCGTTTTCGTTGCTTTTATCGGGTATCTCTTCATTTTTAAGATAAAGTGTGAAATTGAAAATATTCCATTTTTGCCCCCCCCCCCCCCGTATTTCGGTTGTTGTTTAACTTATCGAAAAGGTAAAAACTCGCTCTGATACAGTTTTTCACGTTGAATCCAGTGGCGTAATCAGATTTTTTTATGTGAGCTGTCGTTCTTGAGATATAACACAAACTTATAATTTTTTAAATGGGACATCCCATATATTTTTATTTTATATTATTCAGTTCACAATAAGCTTCTCGAAAACATATAATAGTATATACTTATCTATTCGAATCGCCCAGTAATTTGCATTTTTTTTAGAGATAGACTCAGTTTTTGGGAGTAGGCTGGGATTGCTTACAAAACAAATGAGTTTTTCAGGTATATTTTATTTATAGTTTATAATAATTATTTATTCTAGATTTTTTTTAAATTCTACAATAAATTTTAATGTAAAAAATATTTGAAAAAAAAATTAAGTTTAATAAAAATCTACTTTAATCTAATCTAACCTAAAAAATATTCAAAATTAGAATTTTTTTTTAACAAATTTTTATTTATAAAAATTTTCTAAATAAAAAAAATGAAAAAGCTGTTTGAAAAATTATTACTAACACCCAACCAACCTAAAAAAAAAATCTAAAAATCGTATCGTAAGAAAATAAAAAGTAAATAAAAGTAAAAAATTAAAATAAAATAAAAAATTAAAAAAGAAACGTAAAAAATCCTAGCGTAAAAAAAGTAAAAAATTTGAAATAAAAAAAATTATATAAAATTTAAAACAAAAAAAATTAAAATAGAACTAAAAAAAAACAAAAAAAAAAGAAATAAATAAATTAAAATAAAATAAAAAAATCGTGGCGTAAAAAAGTACAAAATAAAATAAAACTTACAAAAAAATAAAAATTAAAATAAAATAAAAAAAGAAAAAATTTAAATAAAATTTAAAAAAAAAATAAAAAATAAAGTAAAATTAAAAAAAAAAAACAAAGGTAAAAAATCAAAATAAAATAAAAAATTAAAAAAGAAATTTTAAAAAATCCTAGTGTAAAAAAAGCAAAAAATTTAAAATTAAAAAAATTAAAATTTGAAATAAAATAAAAAATAAATAAATAAAAGTAAAAAATCAATAAAAAATAAAAAATTAAAAATTAAATTCAAAAAGATCCTAGCGTAAAAAATTTAAAATTAAAGAATTAAATAAAATTTTAAACACATAAAAAATTAAAATAAAATTTAATAAAACTAAAAATTTAAATAAAATAAAAAAAGAAAAAATAAATAAGAGTAAAAATTCTAATAAAAATAAAAATTTAAAAAAATCCTAGGGTAAAAAAGTAAAAAATTTTAAATAAAAAAAATAAATAAAACTTAAAACAAATAAAAAGCTAAAATGAAATTTAAAAAATTAACAAAAATAAAAAATTCAAATAAAATAAAAAAAGAAAAAATAAATAAAAGTAAAAAATTAAAATAAATTAAAAAGAAATATAAAAATCTTAGCGAAAACAAAATAAAAAACTTCAAATAAAAAATTTAAAACAAATAAAAACTTTAAAAAAATTAGAAATTAAAATAAAAATTAAAAATGAAATCTAAAAAAATCCTAGCGTAAAAAAAATAAAAAAAAATATAAAATAAAAATTATACAAAAAAATAAAATAAAAAATAGAAAAAAGTACTAAACAAAAGTAAAAAATATAAAAAAATTAAGTTAAAAAAAAAATTTTTTTAGAATGAAACCAAAAAAAATAAAGATTAAAATAAAATAATAAAAATAGAAAGGAAAAGAAATAAAAATAAAAAATCAAAGTAACAAAGAAACCCAAAAAAAACAATTCTAAAAATCATATTGAAAATTAGGTTAGGTTAGGTTATGTTGTTGGTTAGGTTAGGTTATATTGTTGGTTAGGTTATGTTGTTGATTAGGTTAGGTTAGGTTAGGTGAGGTTAGGTTAGGTGAGGTTAGGTTAGGTTAGATTAAATTAGCTTAGGTTAGGTTAGGTTGGGATCCCCTAACGAAGATCCAAGAGGGAGAATTCTGTCAGAAGCTGGGGCGAGGATGCAGCTGGTGGTCCATAACAGAGGAGATAAGCCAACCTTCGTCAGAGGAAGAAGTGAGTCATACATAGACGTCACATTTTCCACTCAGGTGCTTGCCAGAAAAATCGAGAACTGGAAAGTTCTAGATAATGAAGCAATATCATTGCACAAGCATATCACCTTCACAATAAACGACTCTTCAAAAAAGCGAAATAGACAAAACCAAATTTTCGACAATACTACGAACGGAACTGTAGATCGCAAGGAGCTCATTGAACCCAGAAAATCTCATAGCAATATTAAAAAAGACGGTGAAGCAATCGGAAAAAGTCAGAACCGCATCCAGAAAGACTATGCCATACTGGTGGAATGATGAAATTGCTGAACAACATTATCTTGTATATCCAACGCGCAACATTACCTTGTATATCCTTGTTTTATACTATTTTCCAAGAAAATTATTTTCCAAATACTGCCTTATTCTACCGGAATTATGAGCAGGTGCTCCATCCTGCTCAAAATATATATCGCGTAAATAGGCCAAAGGCAGCTCATCGAGCAATTCCGGTAGAATAAGTTCCAGTATTTGGAAATACCGATCTGTATCTAAGCTTCCCTGGTATATACGATATACTATTTTTAAACCCAATATGAAACAAGAAATAAAAACCCAAACGTACCCTGTCCTTCGCGAGGAAATCTTCGATGCTGGTTTTCTTGTTACCAGTATCTAGAATTATGCGTATTTAATACTCCGGCCCTAGTTATATATGCCTCATCGGACCATAAAGTGCGGGACAGGAAAGAAAACCGGGCGGTCCTTAAAATAAAGGTTCATAGTGTTAAGCAAGCGGAAAAATAAAATTTGTGTACGCAAATAAATGTTATGTTATTTTATTTGTTGTAATAGTTTGCTGCTTCACCTATAAAGTGCGCCAGCTAAGCGGTACGGAAAATTAATCGAGGATTTAGTAAATTTCGCACTGGTCCACTTGTAATTGGGATTTGCCTAGAGTCTCCATGCACTTGCCGCTAAAAGGTTCTAGCTATTTCCAGTGACGACTATACATTTCGAGCATTTGTTTTCATTTCTATATAAATGCGTTGCTTTGAATTTGAATTATTATTTCGAAGTAACGATGGCGAGCAAAAGAGGAAAACAATTCGAAGCCGTGCACGTGGAGTTATTGCGAGCTTTATAGAGGCCTGTACTAGAGAAGCTGAAAATAATAGTTTGACTATTCCAATTCAAAATCGAACAGAACGCGTTGCATTTTACACTGGTGTTTCGGAAAGTAGTGTAAGAAAAATTCAAAGAGAACATAATGATCGCTCATGTTTTACTTCACCTTTAAAATCTCCTGGTAAAAAAAGACCCCGATTATTATACAAAGATAAAGTTTACGATGGTGATTTGCAAGTAATTCGACGAACAATAGAGGATTTTTATATAAACTTGAAGAAGGTTCCGACCTGTAAACCCCTATTTCGTGCTGTAAAGAACAAAATAGATTTTCCATACGGGTATAAAACCTTAAATAGGCTTTTACGATCAAAAGGTTTTGTTTGGAACAAGTGCCAAAATAAACGGAAATTGCTCATTGAGAGACCAAATATTTTTCACTTGAGGGTGAAATATCTATCAACTGTAAGGCAATTTAGGCAAGAAGAACGCAATATTGTGTATTTAGACGAAACCTGGGTAGATAACGATATGACAGTGAACAAATGCTGGCAAAGTGAAAGTGTTATAGGTGTTGTTCAGGGAATCCGCTCTGGTAGTCGCTTTATTATAGTTCATGCTGGTTCAGAAGCCGGATTTGTTCCAGGTGCTGCTTTAGTTTTTCCCTCGTTACTAACAACTGGAGACTATCATGGATAGATGGATAGAGATTATTTTGAAAAGTGGTTGCTCGAGAAACTTTTACCTAACATTCCTCCCAAATGAGTCGTGGTAATGGATAATACGTCTTATCATTCTCACGTAGAAGATAAAGTGCCAACTAAATAATCTACAGAAGCTCATATGATATCGTGGCTTAAATCGAACAATCTTGTATGTGACCCAACATGGGGAAAATATCAATTATATGAAGTAATCTCAGCCAACAAGCTTAGAAAAAAAAGTATAAAATTGACGGTCTTTTACGTAACCTCGGTCATACACCTTTAAGGCTGCCTCCATACATGTGCGACCTCAACCCTATTGAACTTGCATGGGCAGGAGTAAAAAAATATATTCGAGAGCGCAACACCGGTGAACTTTCAATTAAAGATTTAAATAAGATAACATTAGAAGCGATTGACTCAACATCGGCTAAAAATTGGAAATCGTATGTTAAACATGTTCGTTCTATTGAAGATACATACTGGGAAGTAGATGGCAAAATTGAACCTCATCGTTTTCAGAGGAAGATAACGATTTAGAAGGAATCGAACCATTAGAATCACAGCCGTCAACCTCAAAAATGGCTTAGTTTTTTTCATATATTTTGTAAAATTGTTCATAAAGTAGCTGTCAATAAACTGCTTCAGAATATTTAATTTTCTGTTCCATACCGGATGTCGAAAAATATCTAATATTGCAATTAATATTTGAAAAACTACAGAACCCATATTTTTCCAAAATTAATACATCAATGTAGTTCTAGTAGGGGAGCCAGGGAATCATATTACTTTGTAAAGGGGGCGTCATTGTGAAGTACTATACAGGGCGTTTCCTAATTGCGCGTTAAAGTTAAAAGGGTGTGATTCTTGGACCTTTTAAAGAAAAAAAAATAATATAAACCTAAAAGTCTTAACTTTGGAGATACAGGGTTTTAAAAAAACATTTTTTAAAATCCTAATTCTGATGCTATTATAGATAAATAACTGTGTGAAATTTGATACACGTCTTTTATGCATAAAAAGGCATTTTTTATTAACAATCAACAACACAACAATTACATATGCACGCCAGTGGCGTGCATATGTAATTGTTGATGTAGTTTACTGTGGTCTAGTTATCCTTATATTAAAACTGTCGCATTTTGACAACGAAAATATACAAAGTATTAGAAGTGAGGTTGAGAATTTGACACCCCACAATACCAAAAGATCTAAGGCTAGTGTTTGGAGTTTTGTAAAGAAAAACCATACGACGTTATAGATGAAACAATACCTCTACAAAAAGTAGATGACATATTGGAAGACTACGCATTTAATATGAAAAGAGAGGACTCCGAAGAATACAAGAAAACTGTGGTAAAGGAGGAACTCGACAGCAACACAAATCGAAGAAATATATTTTAATAAATTCAAAATTAAATTTGATCCTTTTTATGATCCCGAGTTTGCAGCGGTAAGAGCTGCCCGTGACACTAAACGTCGGCAGCTTCAGAAAAACCCATCCAAAATTAAATCCTGCTGTGCTACTTTAATTAAAAATTTGTATAATAAGATCCTAGAACATTTGAATGAAAACACACCTGATGGTTTACAACGAAAATTTTTTCATGTCGCATCATTCGAATTAGCTTGGAGAGGCGGGGAGGGGGCAACGGCCCCAATTGAATATTTTGTGAAGAATTTGTCAATCAAAGCAACTTCATGGGCAGGATTGAATATAATCCAATTTTGTCTAAGACTTCTCAAGGAGGGTCAAAAAACTATCAGAGGGTAAGTGACTTATTAAAAATGTAACAGATTCTCAAGCAAGTCCTGTAAGAATGTGTGTTTCAAACATTCTTACAGGACTCGATTCAAAGAGGCGGCTTCAACAATTGGCATTGATACAACAAAGTAACAAATCGTCCTGATAAAGCGACCGCTGTATCGAATTTGACCAAAGGATGAGTCAGTGAACAACAACTAATAAAAATTACAGGGCATAATAACTCCAATTCAATAAAACTATATCTTCAAATTGATATCGGCCATCACAAAAACGACACCTCTAGCTTTGGTTCCATAAGTACTACAATCTCGGTATAGACTATGGCAACTGCTGAGACAACCATTGTTTATAATTACTGTACGTTTAACATAAACAATAATTATAGATACAATTTAAAATATGGTTGCTTAAAGTTTCTTAAAAAATTGTTGTTTTAGTTAAAAATATGGTGGGTTTATTACTTAATTGCATTTATTGCTTATAGCTATTACTCAATTTTTATCCATTGTGATTTAGATAATATAAATCAACTTCACAAACCTTAATTTATTAGTATACCTAGTAATTAATGAATGACCCATTTTCTTAACAAGCTTAGCACTCAAAGAAACATTTTTGTTGAATTCATACTACTAAAATTAATTGAAATATATCTTTTAGTATTTTAGGTGAATTGGAGTGATTACCATTGCTTAACCTCAATTATTTGTATCTAACTATAAAGTATATGTAAATTTACATTTTAGTTGTGCGTAGAAATAAACCTACCTTTTCAAACTCGAGTAAATTTAAGTATTTAAAGATTAACAAGTTGAAAATCGTTTTTAAAGCGCGCGCTGCTCCAACAACGTTTGGTATAATACAATGTACAATTGTACATAGTGCCATCTATGTTTAGGAGGATGAACTACGCATACTCAACCTAAAACCTAAAGCCAAACGTTATCTGGCTTGTTCCATGAAATTCTATCGCGCAAAAACACAGATGATGCTATCTGAACATTCTGTAAAGAACTCGAGAAATCACAATCAGTATATAAGCCGTGTTTAATTGAGTTCAGTCGTTCAGTGTTTAGTCAGTTATGAGTCAGTTACGATAGAGTTTCGAGTTGAGTTGCGGACTTATTGTTACAACACTTATCAGTACCTATTATAACTTATTTCGGATACAGTTCTGTCTCTTTCAAAACCAAGTGGAAGTAAGAGGAAACTTGTAGATGAGCATCGTATCTTTCAAGAAAAGTGAGAATTACAGTTTTTTTGCTGTGAAGTGAAAGAAAAAGTTATTTGTTTGATTTGCAATAGTACAGTCGGTGTCCGAAAATTGTATATTCTAAAACGTCACTATGATGTTTATAAAACTATGTTTGACAAGTATACAGGCATGATCAGAACCGAAAAGTTAAATAAGTTAAAATCACGGTTGAAAGATCAACAGCTTATGTTTACACGTTCAAAGCAAGAAAATGAATTTGTCCTTCAAGCGAAGTACGTACTGTCGGAGTTAATCGCGAAACACTCAAAACCATTTGTTGAAGGTGAATTTATAAAAAAGTCCCTTGTAAATTGTAAGTCCCGGGAGCGTGAAGCCATTTCAAAATATATTCTTGTCCCGGAATACTGTCGCTGAAAGAGTTACTGAGTTGGCTCAGACTCTTTCACTGCATTTTCTATTGCCTGTGACGAAAGTACGGATGTGTGTGGTGTGGCGCAACTCGCTGTCTTTCTTCGTGCGGTTGATACAGATATCAATGTGTATGAAGAATTACTGGAATTAGTACCATTGCATGATACAACAACTGGGAAGAATATTTTCAATGCTGTTTATAGACTTCTGCAAAAGTACAATTTAGATTTGTCAAAACTGTGTTCAGTTGCAACAGACGGAGCTCCTGATTGGAGTAAAAAATTGCTTCGTTAAAATACTACAGACAAAGATCAGAGAAACGGGCAGTGACAAACCAGATTTTCATCATATTCATTGTATAATCCACCAAGAAGTTTTATGCTCAAAAGTGATCAAGTTGGAAAGTGTTTTAAAGTCAGTGAAAAAAATTATAAACTTCATAAGGTCACGAGGCCTGAATCAGCGACAGTTTCCTGCACTTTTACACGATTTAGAAAGTAACCAGTACATTGGTTTACCATACTATGCAGAGATGCGATGGCTTTCGTGTTCTATGGTACGCGACCGGTTTTGGAAACTCAAAGAAGAAATAATCGTTTTCATGAAAACAAAAGGAGAAGATGTCAGCTTATTATGCGATCTACCTTTTTTACAAGATCTTTCTTTTATGACCACGTCAAGTTATGACAAATATGCATGATCATGTGAAAGCTTTCAAGTGTAAAATGATGTTATGGGAAAAACAGTTAGCAGAGGATAATCTGTCACATTTTCTGACTTGTAAGGCTTATCAGGAAAGCACAAGTGTCCCAATATCATGCAAAATATATTCAGAGAAAATGAGAAGCCTTCTGGTAGAATTTGAGAAGCGTTTTCAGGATTTTAAAACCCAAGAAAACGGTTTTTCTCTATTTACTGGTCTTTTCACTATCGATATTGATAAAGTTTCACCTCAGTTGCAAATGGAAGTAATTGAGATTCAGGGTCAGACCTCTTTAAAACAAAAATTTGATAGTGTTGGTACATTCAAATTTTATAAGTACTTGCCTGTTCAATACCAAGAAATGAGAAAATTTGCATGTAAAATCCTGTCAATGTTTGGAGATACCTGTAAGTGTGAACAATTATTTTCTTTGATAAAAGGAAACAAATCTCCCGCAAGATCGCGATTGACAGACGCACACTCGGACGCAGTTTTAAAAGTTAGACAAATAGACAACTTAATTAAAGACAAAAGATGTCAAATATCTGGCAAAAGAATTTAATGTTTGTAGCTTTTTGTAATGTCCTTTTTATCGGAAATTTAATAAACAGACTTGTCCTATAATTGTACTTTATCTCAAGATTTTCAGTAGTTTGTCTTCTTTAAGATAAGGTTTTGCTGCCCACCTAGTCGATGGCCTTCATGCTTTTCGCCCACCAGTGACTTTGAGTTTGACTTGGCTGATCTACATATTGTTTCAAAATGATATACTGTCCTACGTAAATTTTGTTTACGAAAATTCTAGCGACGTATAATTTTGGTTCTTATAAAAATCATTTTTTTTAAGTTTAAAATTAAACTTTTCTTAAAACTTTAGTAAAGTAAAATGTTTTGCACTATCTTTAAAACATACTCATGAAAATTTTATTTAAGCTTAATTTACTAAAATTCAAGGAAGTGTATTTTATTAAGTAAAACTTGCCAATTTAATTAACTAACACCTACTTACGGTCATTTAGGAGTGTTTGTTACCTAGAAAAAAACTAATTTCCGTAAATTTTATTAACGAGAAGTATACTTTATCAGATTCAGGACGTTTTAAAGTTGAAATTTTGCCCTATTTAAAATCACTAAACATGATGAACTGCATGAATTTTGTCCTGAGAATACATTATGTAGGTATTGTGTAATATATTTAAATTATCGTATTAATCGTAAAACAGAGAGGGCCACGGCTACGACAAATGAATGTAACTAGTAAACTAAAAAAGACAGTGACACACCGCGCAACGTATACGTGAAGATTTTTTTAAGTTGAGTAATTTAAAGAGTTACACTTTATGTAAGTTTTGTAAGAAGTTATTAAAATAAACCACAGAACATTGCCTTGCCTAATAAAAGTAGTAGAAAAGGCCGCTGTCTACTCTTTCCACTTTGGAATAAAATGTAATCAACTCCGGCTTACCCTGGAGGAAAAAAATTTCCGGAAATCTGACCCGTTGCTATGGTAACGTTAAAAAATAAAGGCTTCTGTTTAGCTATAAAGTACAGTTGTGAAATTTTCTAGGTAATTTGTTCTGCCATACAAGGTTTAAAACCACATTACATTTTCTAACTATCAGTTTTTCTGTGCCTTACTTTCCTAGTTGATTTAATTATTATGCTCAATCCCAGCGTTGAGAATATTTTACGAACGTATGAAAATAAGGGGCTAAATAAATCCCGTTATCCCTTACTCGCGAGCTCCACGATAAAGAAAACTTCTCATAATATCAAACGCCACTTTGTATCAACATAATTCAACTAAAGAACTAAGTCTTATAAAGGGATATCGTAGAAGGATTAATTTGAGGATTAAAAGAAGTTCTTATAAAACAAGGAGTGAAACGATCTCTTCTTATATCTTGTACGTTTTCTCTCCAGGCGTCGGCTACAGAAATTAATATCTTGGGCCTATAAATAAGAATAAAATATATATTTATCCTGCAAACGAAATCGATATAAGAAGATAAATCATTCCCAAGAAGAAAAGTAATCTGGCACATCAGGGGGATATTAATAGAGGAGGTGCAGCTCGACGCCTTTTGTAATACAAAATATGAAACGTTCAAATGGATCCAGATTAAAAATATTTAAAGGCTTTTAGGACGAGCATTGTACGATGTCGGTATTCAGAAACGCATTAATCTTCTTTCCGTATATACAGGGTTGCAAACAGACATAATAAGTAATAAAAGGCAAAATATTAAAATTTTAAAAATGTTATATTATGTGATACTTACAGTACCATTACTGTCTGAAGTAAATAAACATATCGATCCATGGAAACCAGAGAGACGTAAGCGCCATTTATAAAATTTTGTAGAACAAAAAAACTGTCCCGATAAAGTCAATTTCAAAAACATATCGCCTCCACTAAAACACTAACAAATAAAAACATTTACGTCTTTTCGTAATGTTTAAAATGGCGTTGCCTATTGGCATTTGATTAAAAAATATAACTTGAGGATTTTTAAAACTTTATTGATAAAAAATAAATACGAATATTCGGTACATTACAGGTAATTTACCTAACTAGTGCGGAAAGTTAAACTTTTCCGCACGCGACTGCAGTTTAGTTTAGTGAAGAGGGTGAAATGAAGTTATGTGACATTTTTATTTATTAGAATTGATTACTTCAGATTACATTTGATCACAAATTAGAAGTTTAAATTAGGTGAAATGTGATTTTCAGGATTCCTAAGCTGCATTTAACTTGCAACTTTCAAAAACATTTATTCACAAATAAAAATAACAATATATTTTTAAACTATTATTTGATTAAACAATTATTTATTGTTGGTTATAACGTTTATATTGAATGTGCAGTTGGTCAAATTGTTTACATTTAGAGGAGATGTCAATTTTAAACACTGTTTATTATAAGTCGTACTACTGGTTAATGGAAATAAAACAGCAACACCTTCAACTAACTTTTCGGTAAAAATTTTATTGTTTTGTTCGTTTTCTGTTGAGTCTTGCCAACGGTAGTGGATTTCCATCCGCCATGCCTCTTGATATTAGTTATATTTTCTGCTGAATCAACTAACATTGTGGCCAGGGGTGTGCAGTCCATGGAAGCAAGGGAAGCAGTGCTTCGTTGAAGTAGGTTCTTTGTTTGAACGGCTATCCGTGTGTTGTGTGATACGTACGTCGTGTCGTGCATGGTGCGATATGAAAGACAATAATACGGACGTGGATATGCAAATACCGTCAACTTCGGCTGTCGGTAATAACGTTGAAAATGTTGGAGAATTTAGTGAGAAGAGTGTGTGTGAATGTGCGGTATGTGTCTTAATAATAAAGGAATTTTCAATATTAAACTTCGCTGATAAGCTTCAAATAATTTACAAAGGAAGGGCAAAACCGCCTATGAAAAATTTAATCACAAAAATGAAAAACTGTATTAGACATTTTTATCCGAAAAAACAATACGAACAATTTAAATGGCTAACAGAGTGTGAAAATATAAGTAAATTATTTTGTTGGCCATGTTTACTTTTTGAAAATGAAAAAGGTCTCTGGAATAAAATTGCTTTTTCCGATTTAAACAATTTCCATAAAGCTATAAAAAGACACATTATGTCCAAAGCGCATTTGCAAGCCGTCATAAAAGAAAAAGTCTTCGGCAAAACCAGAATTGAACACGCCCTTAATAAACAATTGGAAATTAGTCACCGCCAACACAATGAACTAGTCGATAATATAGACAAATATTAAGAAGACTTATCGATGTGGTTTGTTTTCTCGGACAGCACGAATTGGGATTTAGAGGTCATGACGAAACAAGGGTTTCTTCAAATAGAGGAAATTTTCAAGATTTACTTAGTTTAATAGCTAAATATGATAATTGTTTAAAAAATCATTTAATTTCCGCTGTTGCAACCACTATTCTAAAAAGAATTAAACAGGAGATTGGCGAGGCGCGGTTCATTGCTATTGTTCTGGACGAAACAACTCATATCACTAATTTTAGACAATTATCTATAGTAATACGCTATGTTAAAACAGACAGAAGTATTCAAGAGCGATTTTTAGGTTTTAACAATGTGTCCGAAAATCGTACAGCAGATGCATTATATACCGTAGTTTATAACATTACTAAAGAAATTAATGGAGAGAAAAAATTAGTTGCTCAAAGCTATGAAGGAGCTGCAGTGATGGCAGGACAATTAGGGGTCTGCAAGCTAAAGTCTCCCAAGTGCTGTGTTTGTCCATTGTTTTGCTCATAAATTAAATTTAGTTTTATCCTAGTCCATCTATCACATTAAAGAGTGTAAAGTATTTTTCGTTGCTTGGCATGGCTGCTTTTTTTTCCAAGTCAACAAAACGTACACAAGCTTTGGACTCCATTGTCCATAAACGACTGACTAAAGCAGCTCCTACTAGGTGGAACTATAATGGAAGACTTGTGTTAACAGTATCTGAAAATCGTGAATCACTGATTGAACTATTTGAAAATATAATAGAAAATAATGAAACGTGGGACTCAGAAGCAATAAATAGTTCGAGGGGGTTTTTGGACTGTCTGAAACGAGATTTTAATTTCAATTTTGTTGAATATATTTTCAGAAATATTTCCATTCTCGGACAATTTTTTTAATACATTACAAACTAAAATAAATGATATCGCTTTTTGCCTAAAAAAAGTGGATGATTTTAAGTACATGTTAAGTCAAAAAAGAGATGACTTTGATCTATTTTGGGAGAAAACGATGACGTTAAATGTAGAGCCACAAGCCAAGAGTCTTCGACCAGTCAAGGTGGGAGATGTTCAAACATCATAAAGACGCCTTTTATGAAATAATCGATCAAATTCAGCAACAAATAAACTATAGATTTAACGGTTTAAATGATTTTAAATTCCTCGAGCTCTGCGATTTTGATGCATTTAAAGGAAAAACTTTTCCAGAAGATGCGTTTAAATCTCTTCTTCTTCATTATTAAAGTGATTTACAAAACTGATGACACTAGCGCAAAAAATAACGCTAAGGAACTAATGCAATTTTTAAAAGACAAGGAGCTGGAAGATGCCTACACCGAAGTGTCGAAATTGTGTGAATTAGTATTGACAATACCTGCCACAAGTTCATCAGTAGAACGAAATTTTTCAACACTTAAACGTATAAAAAATTTCGTGAGAAATTCAACGGGGCAAGAGAGACTTTCGCATACATCGCTGTTGTCCATTGAAAATAAACTTCTCCAAAATATGTCGGAGCATCGACGTTTTCATGATGACGTCATTGACGAATTTGCAAACAATGATCGAAGAATCGAATTACATTACAAATAGGTAAGTTTCTAAAAATTGCTTCCCTTTATTTCTGGATCTGGCAATCCCAGGTATCCGGCATTATTGGATGGCATCTTCCCAAATGTATTATTCCCAAACATCGTATTGTGAATTTTCCCTGTTTGTAGTATAAAAAAAAAACGACGATGAGGTGTGTACGAATGACGTAGAGCTACATATTTCCTATAAAGCTGAAGGTGAACTGCATCTCCACCAACTATAAAAGTTCTAATGTTGTCACTGTTTAATTTAGTAAGATCTTCCCGACGACATGCACCTGCCAATCCAACAATGGTCGTAACTTTAATCAACAAATAGACATCATCTTTGTTTGTTTTAATGATCAATTTGAGCATTAAAAAAATTGACCATACAGTAAAAGATTTGCAGGTTTAAGATTTTCCCACAAAACAGGCTAGAAATACTTCTTCTTTAAGAGGTATTACTTTTTTCTTCTCGCACCAATGTGTAGAAACCTTGTATTCTTTTTCATACCTGATGGGTTTCTTCGGACAATACCCGTACGTTGACTGCTGCAGTTTGTTCCAAAATACTTTCAGGAATTACTTACATCTTCGTCTATGTCTTGCATGGTAAAGAAAATCACAACCGAAACTTGTCTATTAACACTATTTTATTTTTATTTATTTTATTTTATTAATAACAATGTCCAATTATTACAATAGAGATATTATCTTAATAGCTAGTTTAAAAAATATATAAAGCATTAACATTATAAAAGAGCTTTTTTATGTAATTAACAATAACATATCACAGAAACTCCTAAATAGATAATTACATTATACTATATACAAATAAACTTATAAAGACTTATAGAGAATTGTTTTTGTTAAGAAGAATATTATTAGTATTAATTGAAAAAAGATGCAGAGTTTAATTACTTTTTTCTTAAAGCAGATCTGACAGAAGTCATGGAGGCTACAACCACGTCTACATGCAATCTGTTGGCAAGAGTCATTGCCCTATTAATAGAGTTTTGTTGGCCATAACGAGTTCTGTGCTTTTCAGGCATAAACGTGCTTACAACCCTCAGGCTTCTGCTTGGAACATGTATGTTTATATATGACAAAGTTCAAAACATTCAATCTGATTTGACTGTAATTTACAAATTAGCAACTGATCCATATTTTTACGACGATCACTAAGAAACTCAAGTCCCAAAAGTTGTTGGATTTGAGTAAAGTCTATGGACTCTGAAGGGATCTTAATTTTATAGCCAATATACCTCAGAATTTTTTTCTGAACCCGTTCTATTGCATTAATGTGAACATCAAAGTATAGGGACCAGACATTGGTGCTGTTTTCCAAATGTGATCTAACAATTGAAGTATTGTTGAAACAATTGTAACTAAGGTTACTTAGCATTAAGCTAACTGGAATAATCTAATATTATAATACGATGTAAGTCAAAATTATAATATAAACATCCTGCTGTATAACATTCAAGAAAAAACAATAAAAATGCCATTAAAAATTACCTAGCTTTCATCAGAACATTTCATCTAAAACATTTATCAGAGAATATGTTTTCAGAGTTTAAAATATTTGTGATACCTTGAATGTATGGCGAAACTTTCACAAAGACCTTTTAAGATGTTATATTTTTTCTTATTAATTGACCACTGTTTTTTTTAACATGAATAAGAAGACTAATTCATAACATGGAATACAAAACAATATATATATATATATATATATATATATATGTATATTATATATATATATATATATATATATATATATATATATATATATATATATATATATATATATATATATATATATATATATATATATATATATATATATATATATATATATATATATATATATATATATATATATATATATATATATATATATATATGTGTATTGATTTTTACTCTTTCACGGATGGAAAAATACAATAGAGACTATTCGAACGCGAGAAAGAAAGCTTCGAAAATGCCAAATGTGATTTTGGCGAAACGTCAGCAAAACTGTTCTTTTCAGAACGACAGTAGTGAACGAATGTACACCCGGAATGATATATATATATTATATATATATATATATATATATATATATATATATATATATATATATATATATATATATATACAGGGTGGCCCAACGAAAAGGTCCCACCCTTATTTATGACTTTCCTGGTATATTTTGGGAAAAACGCTTGGACACGTCAATTTTGATTTTTAGGGGGACGTCTTTTCATGTATGATTGTATAATACAGGGTGTTCCAAAAATAAGATATCGCATTACACTTGACATTTTTAAATGGAAACCCCCAATTTTTTTTCTATTTTTGGATTCTCCAGGAAGTTTTTAGTAACTTTTGTATAATAGAGTTTATACCTATCTTCAACCATTTTGAAGTTTTTTTAATTTTTTTTATAAAATTCGCCTCATTTAATTTAGTACTGATAATACGGAAAAAAATAATAATCACCGATACCAGCAAGAAATTTAGCATCCGTCAATGTCATCGTAAATCATAGAACAACTTTATCTTTGATTTGAAATCGTTAAGTTGCCTAGTTCTATTATAATATTTTGATATCGCATTACACTTGACATTTTTAAATGGAAACCCCCAATTTTTTTTCTATTTTTGGATTCTCCAGGAAGTTTTTAGTAACTTTTGTATAATAGAGTTTATACCTATCTTCAACCATTTTGAAGTTTTTTTAATTTTTTTTATAAAATTCGCCTCATTTAATTTAGTACTGATAATACGGAAAAAAATAATAATCACCGATACCAGCAAGAAATTTAGCATCCGTCAATGTCATCGTAAATCATAGAACAACTTTATCTTTGATTTGAAATCGTTAAGTTGCCTAGTTCTATTATAATATTTTGCAATGATTTATTCAATTCAAGAAAGGGTCGAAATAACGAAACTGTATTATCAAAACGGAAGCATTGCAAGAGCTACCGCCCGGTTGTTTAATGCGTTACATCCAGACAAAAATATTAACCATAAGTATGTGGCTAAATTAATAAGAAAATTTGAAGCAACTGGATCTGTATCTAATATTCGCCGGAATCAGGAAAATCGTCCAAGTAGAAATGAAGCCAGAGAAATAGCAGTTTTGGGACACGTGGCTCTTGACAACACCCAAAGTACTCGTGGTCTGGCTACTTCTTCAGGATTTACACGCTCAACAGTGCAAAGAATTTTGAAATCCTATAAATTTCACCCGTACAAAACTAAACTTGTCCATGAGCTTAATGAAGACGATTATGATAGAAGGTTGGAGTTTTGCGAATTAATGACACAACGTTTGAACAATAACCCAAATTTGTTATTTAACATTTGTTTTTCGGATGAATGTACCTTCTATTTACATGGTGCTGTAAATAGACATAATTGTCGATTTTGGAGCGACTCGAATCCACATTTGTTTCGAGAGGTACATTCGCAATACCCACAAAAAATTAATGTCTGGGCCGGCATTTTCGGAAATCATATTGTAGGACCTTTCTTTATTCCTGGAAACTTGACGGGGGAGTTGTACTTGGACATGTTGGAAAATACAATAGAGCCACGAATAACCGAAATAATAGAAAATGAGGTTAATTATAATGAAAATTTTCTTCATTTCCAACAAGATGGTGCACCACCGCACTATGTAGCTCCAGTACGACAGTTTTTGGACACCCATTTCCCAAATCAGTGGATCGGACGGCGCGGCCCCATTGAGTGGCCACCAAGGTCTCCGGACTTGAGTCCTTTAGATTACTTTCTTTGGGGACATATAAAAAGTAAGGTTTTTAGTACGAAGCCAGACTCCATCCAAGATCTTCGGGAGCGGATCACGGCGGAATGCAGACAAATAACTCCAGAAATGTGTGAAAATGTTAGGAATAGATTTGAGCAAAATATTTATTATTGCATGGAGGTAAACGGACACCACTTTCAACATTTATTACCACATTGACTTTTTGACACATTGTAGCTAAGTAACTAATTTTTGTTTAAATTTTAATGTGAATGTAAAACTGTAAATGGTTTAGTGTTCCTGATTCCGGCGAATATTAGATACAGATCTAGTTGCTTCAAATTTTCTTATTAATTTAGCCACATACTTATGGTTAATATTTTTGACTGAATGTAACGTATTAAACAACCGGGCAGTAGCCCTTGCAATGTTTCCGTTTTGATAATAAAGTTTCGTTATTTTGACCCTTTCTTGAATTTAATTTATCAATACTTGATATTATTCAATTATTCAAATAACTTCAAAATGGTTGAAGATAGGTATAAACTCTATTATACAAAAGTTACTAAAAACTTCCTGGAGAATCCAAAAATAGAAAAAAAATTGGGGGTTTCCATTTAAAAATGTCAAGTGTAATGCGATATCTTATTTTTGGAACACCCTAAATTATACAATCATACATGAAAAGACGTCCCCCTAAAAATCAAAATTGACGTGTCCAAGCGTTTTTCCCAAAATATACCAGGAAAGTCATAAATAAGGGTGGGACCTTTTCGTTGGGCCACCCTGTATAGATATATATATATATATATATATATATATATATATATATATATATATATATATATTTTATATATATATATATTGTATATATATATATATATATATATATATATATATATATATTGTATATATATATATATATATATATATATATATATATATATATATATATATATATATATATATATATATATATATATATATATATATATATATATATATATATATATATATATATGTTTCCACTCGTGAACATACGTCCCTACTCTCGTTCTGAAAAGAACAATTTTGCTGACGTTTTGCAAAATCAAATTTGACATCTTCAATACTTTCTTTCTCGGGTACGAATAGAGACTGAAGTGTTAATGACTACAATGCTTCCTTTTTACCCCCACCTGGGCCCGAAAATTATATCTGTGTGTATTTTGTGATTTTTAAATTTGTCGATTATTGACTTCCATACAGTAGTTTTAATGATTTGTCCCTCTTATTTAAATCACTCTTTTTGTAAAATTTCTATGACTTTATTCAGGTCTTATAATGATCTATATTGACAATCTTCCTACGCCGATCCAAATTTATTTTGTGATCGGTTTCCTGATGATGTAGGAATAGAGGTTGTTTGTTTGTTTCTGATGCTGAGTTCATGTTCTTCTACTCTTGCTGATATTGGCCTGTTAGTTTGCCCCACGTACATCTTTTCACAGTCCTGGCACAAAATGCTGTATACTTCGTGATTTTCCAATTTGATTTTGTCTTTTTGGTTTCCAAGTAGTTTACCTATTCCCTAGTTATTTCTGGCTTATGTATGATTGTATGTTTTTTCTATCCTATATATTGTGCCTCTTACATATGGTAAGACTACTTGTTTCTTTCCCGGTTAATATTTTTTGTTGTTCGTTGTTCGGGAACCCTGTGCTTTAATAGCTTTCTTTATGGTGGGATTTGTGTAGCTATTTTTCTCTAAAGCACTAGACGTTATATTAATTTTATTTTGTCTCGTTTGTGTTTCATTTAATTCAAATTCAAATTCAAAACTTTTTATTTGCCTTATAAGACATACAAACAATTGAAATACAGAATATTAGAAATAAATTGAAATACAAAATATTAGAATGTAAAAATTTAACAAAATATTAGAATATAAAAATTTAAGACTCAGACGCTTTCCGAGTCAGTGTAATGCAGCCCTTAGAAAATTGAAAAATATCAACGAGATTATAATTTATAAATAATAATGAGCATTAAAACTAATCTTATTATTAAAAAGTGAATATTAAGAACGAAGTGTGAGAACTTATAAATAATAATGAGCATTAAAACTAATCTTATTATTAAAAAGTGAATATTAAGAACGAAGTGTGAGAACAAAAACAAACAAAAACAATATCAATATGTTATAGTTATACAGCGGACATTAGGGGGCCCAGAATGCAGGAAGCATGCTCGGGCGGACATTTGAGAGGATGTGGCTAGTATTATAGTTATTATTAGTTAAATTTTATTATTTGTTAAAAACTGGGCGAGTGCAGCAAACAAAAATATAATTAAAAAATATGTGAATATATAAAAATCAGTATGAATGAAGAGGTGCTTGTCAATAACTAATTAAATAAATAAACAATAATCGTGTTCATGGAATGCAAAATTCATCGGTTCAAATTAAAATTAGGTTTGCGAATGCAGCAACATATTTTTCATATGTGTCTTGAAGCTGCGTAACGGAAGTTGTTTAATATTATTTGATAAATTATTCCACATCTGAACTGTGACGAACCTGAACGATTTTTGAAATGCTGCTGACCTATGCTGTGCGATCCTAAAATAATCTAAATATCGAATACCGTAGTTATGCTCCTGCGTTGTGAATATAGACCTTAAATATGGAGGTTGATTGGTTGTTAATATGCGAAAAATAAATAAGAACATATGATACTCGCGCCTTCTCGCCATTGACAGGATAGAATATCTATTGAGATACGGTGTAATATGGTTTCTAAATGGTATATTATGTACGAAACAATGGCATGCATTTTGAAGTTTTTGTATGGAATGTTTAGTGTGCGCGCTTAGTGAGTTATGATAGACGACATCGCCATAGTCAAGTAATGCTAAAACTAGAGAATCACATAATGAATATTTTGTACCACTAGGTAGATGGCGTTTAAGTTTATACAATTTCCCTAGACGCATATACGCAATACTAAGTTTCTCCTTAATATGAACCTCTTAATTTAGTTTGTTATCAGCAAAAATACCCAAATTCTTAGCTACAGTTACAATTGGTACGGATACATCATCTATTTTAACTTGGAAATTAGTTGACACATTTTACAAAAGATTTTTATTAGATTTAACTTTAAGTTATGATTTTTAGTAAACTTATTTAATTTGCTAAGATCTTCATTGAAGTTTGTTTGTAAAGTAAGTAAAGTATCTATAGCAAAAGACTTGTAGAGTTGAGAATCGTCTGCGAATTGTTGAAGTTCGGAGTGTTTAATTATTCTTTCCATGTCCGCAACATACAAAGAGAACAGCAAAGGCCCTAAGATGGATCCTTGTAGTACGCCTCTTTCGAGAGGACTATAACTGGACTGTTTCTGAACCTGTCCACTTTTTATGGCCACACAATGAAATCTATTAGTTAGATAAGGCTTTAAAAACCCCATTGAATTGTTAGAAAAACCAAAGTAGTGAAGCTTAGCCAGTAGCATCCTATAGTCTAGAGTATTAAATGCTTTACTGAAATCAAGCAAGCAAAGGCAAGTAAACTCTTTTTTATCTTCCTTATGTCTGATTTCATTAACAAGATTACAAAGACAAGTGGTAGTGCTAAATGCCTTTCTAAAACCAGATTGACATTCCGGAATTATATCATATAAACTACAAAATGAAATTATTTGATTATAAATATGTTTTTCCAGCACTTTAGAAATTACAGACAAGATGCTGACAGGCCTTAAATCTTTTAGTTCTTTAGGATTAGGTATCTTAGGCAGAGGTTTTATAATGGCTTTTTTCCAAAGTTTTGGAAAGACGCCATTTAATATTCAAGTATTAACAATATTCAATAATGGATTTTCACAAAAAGGCAGACATAATTTCAAATATTTAAGTGAGAGACCATCTTCACCAATAGAATTAGTTTTTATGGAATTTATATATTTATGTAAATCAGAATTATCTAAGAGGGTAAAATTAAGTTCAGAAGTCATATTTCGATGAGTGTTTTGCTGATAAAAGGAAACCTGTTCATCGCATGTAGTAATCGATATATTGTCACACTCGGAGAAGTATGAATTAAGTTTACCTACATCAGATAGACTGAGAGGTATTTCAGAATCATTTTTATTATAGATTTAACTTTTTGGCCGCACGGATCTAGATATTAGGGTATTGGCCGCAGCTTGAATTTTTGCTGTATGATGCTACCTTGCGTTAAAATGTCTGTATGTGTTGGTTTTCTATACACGGTGTATCCGAAATGTCTGTTATGCAATGTGTCACCAGAACATCTAAAAATCGAAATTTGCTGTTTTCCTCTAACTCTAGAGTAAGTTGTATTCTAGACTTCATTGAATTTACGTGAGTCATAAATTTTTTGAGCTCTGTATGGCCATGTTGCCATAAATATGTCATCCATATAACGAGTCCATAATTTAGGCTTCAAACATTATTTCTCAAGAGCTTCTTTCTCGAAGTAGAATGTGTGATAGCGGCGTAATACTATGACGGCGCCTTACAGCATTCTCTCAGGGAATTTAAGCGTTTTTTGCACGTTGTATAAGGCGCTACAATGTGTAGCGTGTGTGTGTTTTTCTGATTATTTACCTGAAAGGAACGTGTTTTAACCATTATTATTAAAAATGTATACATAAAAAGATAACTTCGTTAGAAAGCAGTTGTATATGTAACCCAGAAATACGCCACAAAATTCTTACTGTCTTCGTCTATTTGCTCTCCAAGCAATTTCCACAAAACTCTTTTCTTTCACTTTCCTTAAAATATTCAGCTTACGACTAAATGAATTCCCCATTGTAAATTTTACCTGCTTTTTCAAATTTAAGGTAAAAGGTATTTTAGAATCAGAAAACTTTACACTTTTGGTTTCCACATAAACGAAAATTTTAAAGAGTTTTGTTTAAAGTTCGGATTAAGTCTAAAAACAAAAGTTGGTGTTTAAGCAGCTGGATTTTCTCATGAATTCTACAAATGTTTTCGCAATGCCTCTGGCGATTTCCGAGAGTTCTAGTGGATAATTTTGAAAGTTTATTTAATATTTAAATTTTCGGCAACAGGAATTTTAAGCCTGTTCAAATTTACCCTTTGGACATTTTGTGGTGCGAAATTATTCTTGCAAATCAAATAAACAGTTTCGATCGAGTTAATCGTTTTTAGCTTGATGACTTTTACAGTTTAAATGTCATTGGTGTTGTTTTCGATTAGAATTTTTAACTAATAATTTGATTTATTGTCTTTTGGCTACTCCTTAAGTGGTTTAGGAAAACGAAAGTTGTCACGACTTATTAAGACAATCATGAATTTATAGACGACTAAACTTTCCGTTAATGTGCACCAGTTTTCCGTAAACAGACCAAATAGCCTATTTTTTTTAACTAGCACCACGTTGTTTAAAATAAAGACTTAGTCGTCCGTTATTTTGTCACAGTACAATTTAACAGATAAATGAAAACCAAAGTTTTACTTTGTTAACTGTCACTTATTTTATTTTTGCACTAGGCCTGACTGCGGTTGCGTACTACTAGTACATTTTCAAACGCATAAATATATAATGTTTCCATTCTGGGTGTACATCCGTTCACTACTGTCGTTCTGAAAAGAACAGTTTTGCTGAAGTTTCGCCAAAATCACATTTGGCATTTTCGAAGCTTTCTTTCTCGCGTCCGAATAGAGACTGAAGTGTTAGTGACTGCGACGCTTCCTTTTATACCCCCACTCGGGGCCGAAGGTTATATCTGCGCAGGCGTTGGTCGTTATTTATGTTTTCCGGATGGTGCTGTTGTTGTTGCGCTAATTGCGCTTGAGTTTTTGCGATTTTAGATTTATCGATTATTTTCTTCCATTCTGTTGGTAGTTTTAATGATTCGTCCCTTTTATTCAAATCACCTTGTTTTTCATTTTCTATGGTTTTTTTTTATTTATATATATATATATATATATATATATATATATATATATATATATATTATATATATATATATATATATATTATATATATATACATATATATATATATATATATATATATATATATATATATATATATATATATATATATATATATATATATATATATATATATATATATATATATATATATATATATATATATATATATATATATATATATATATATATATATATATATATATATATATATATATATATATATATATATATATATATATATATATATATATATATATATATATATATATATATATATATATATATATATATATATATATATATATATATATATATATATATATATATATATATATATATATATATATATATATATATATATATATATATATATATATATATATATATATATATATATATATATATATAAGGTGTCCCGAATTGCAGTGTCCAAACTTTTACAGCGCAGTCTGCATTCAAAATAAGCCCTAATTTTCTATATAAACATATATCGGCAAATGCTTCGTTTTCGAAATACAGGGTGTTAAAGTTTTAAGAAAAAAATTGTTTTTTAGTCATAACTTTTTTATTACTTGAGATATTGTTATTAAACTTGGTAAACAGCCTTGGAGTAACAAAAGGCATTTTTTGATTTAAAATATTTTTTAATTTTTCATCAGTGGCGTCCGTACGGGATTTTTTATTGAATATTCTTGAAGAAAAAATTGTACTCTACTGCTTTTTCTGAAAACAAAAAAAATCATTCCTAAAATCCCCACTCAGTTTAGAGCAAATTTGATCCGTTCTCTTTTTTTCGTGCGGTGTGTAAGGATTTCGAGTAAAAAACTAAAAACCATTTTTATGTATGGCATAGTTAAAATTTCCATTATTGTTAATTATTTCAGTGCCAAAACCTTTAACATCTTGGTATGCCATGATTGCATTTTTGTGACAATTGAACAATTGCTAGGTTCGTCTTTAAAGTATGACTAAAAACTCATCTGTTTATAATTCTAAAATCGTCGATTCATTTTGTAAAACGGTAATTAGAATTAATTGAATTTTGAAGATGATACTTCATTTTACAGAAACTACTCTTTATTAACTAAGTTATTAATTAATTTTGCAAAAACTAAAATTCATAACTTTTAATAACTTCGTGAAAAAAATTTATAGAGCATTTTAAATATCATTAAGGATTAATGTTGTCCTTAAAATTCACAATAATTGCTCAAAATGAGCTCCTCTAACTTCGACACATTTTCGGCATCTGCTCTTAACTGTGTCAGTGGCATGGCGTATAAAATTCGTATTGGCTCGCAAAGTTTCACAGGCTTGCTCTATCCTTAAAATCAGTTCTTTTCTTGTATGAACTAGTCTGGAATAAACTAAATTTTTCAAATAACCCCACACAAAGAAGTCGACAGGTGTGAGGTCAGGGGAACGTGGTGGCCAGGCTGTAGCTCCTAATTGTCCAATCCACCGTTCTGGATAATTATTATTTAACCACTCGCGATTTACAAGTGCAAAATGCGCGGGAGCCCCGTCCATTTGAATCCAGAATTCGTTTCTAAGATTTAGAGGAATATTTTCTAGATATTGAAATAACTCATTTTGCAGAAAATCATTAAATAATTGTCCATCTAGGCGTGGTGGTAGAATATGGGGCCCGCAAAAAATTTCATTTATTATACCACACCAAACATTAACAGAAAATTCTTGCTGAAATGCTCTAGTTCGTACAACACGTGGATTGTCACGGCTCCAGATTCGTAAATTATAGAAATTTACTGAGCCGCTTGGGGTAAATGTGGCTTCATCAGTCCATACAATTTTTTTTGAGAAGTTCTCGTCTTCCTCTATTTGGCGCAAAAACCAATTGCAAAAACTGACACGTTTTTCGGCATCACCAGGGTGTAAGTTTTGAACTGGCTGTATCTGAAATGGCTTCCTGTGATCTTTCCTCAAAACGCGATGAACCTTATTTTTAGAAACAAAAACTGCTTTGCCTTGTAAATTATGAGCTGCTCTTCGTAGGCTTAATGTCCTATCTTTGTCAAACTTATTTAAAATTACGTTTCGATATTGTTCATTTCTCCTATCTTCGTTTCTCGGATTCTTTTTGAGTCCAAAATTCCTAAACATCAAAAATTGGTAATCTTCTATTTGGAAATCTTCGTTGGTATTCCCGTACTGATGCATTTGCATTTCCATTACAGAAACCATAAACGAAATGAATATCAGCATACTCAAAGTTACTGAATAACACCATTTTGAAATGACTAGTTAGACTGATAATTACCTTTTTGTATAAACTGTAATGTACCTGACATTTATTTACTCTAAAAACTTAAATGTCACACTTTAAAGACGAAACTAGCAATTTTTCAATTGTCACAAAAATGCAATCATGGAATACCAAGATGTTAAAGGTTTTGCCACTGAAATAATTAACAATAATGGAAATTTTAACTACGCCATACATAAAAATAGTTTTTAGTTTTTAACTCGAAATCCTCGCATCGCACGAAAAAAAGGCAAGGGATCAAATTTGCTTCAAACTGAGTTGTGATTTTAGGAATGATTTTTGCTTTCAGAAAAAGCAGTAGCGTACCATTTTTTCTTCAAGAATATTCAATAAAAAATCCTGTACGGACGCCACTGATAAAGAATTAAAAAATATTTCAAATCAAAAAATGCCTTTTGTTACTCAAATGTTGTTTACCAAATTTAATAACAATATCTCAAGTACTAAAAAAGTTATGACTAAATAACAATTTTTTTCTTAAAACTTTAACACCCTGTATTTCGAAAACGAAGCATTTGCCGATATATGTTTATATAGAAAATTAGGGCTTATTTTGAATGCAGAATGCGCTGTTAAAGTTTGGACACTGCAATTCGGGACACCCTGTATATATATATATATATATATATTATAACGAAATAAACAGTTATTTCGTTATAATTAAATTTCATTTGGAAAGTTATTCCTTTTTAATATTCGTGGTGCTATCTTTCGGTCAATCTGGTACGTGAAGCTTCCTAGTTTCGCAATATATCGATCTAGGGTATATTTCTGTAACCGCGATACAGTACTTATGGGACAGAATTGATGGTAAATAGATTTCTGTTATTGATACTTTCCTTTACCGATCTTTGAAAGTTATTGATTTTGACAGGTGAAGTTTAGGTTTTTTGACCCTGAAAAATGAAACGCACTTCTGCTTGAGCCGTCACGCAGGTGAGTGTTTTTGTTTAATTTCAGTTGCTTGATCTTCATTTGGTTTCTCTTTTTTAGTTTTTCACTCATAAAAATGTAAGTAATCATCCATTAAATTGGCTTCATTTTTAATTTAAACGAGTTATCTTAATATGAGGAAGTGATAAATGTGAATATGTTTGTCATTTTTCGTAAATTTCAATGAAATATGAGTTTTCGTATTTAGATATGGCATAATTTCAAATGTTATTTTGGTAAATAAATAAATCATTAAAGTTTTGTACAATTTACATTTTCATGTTCTTTATATACTGTTTTATACATTCTTAAATTGAATATTGGATATTGAAGCCATGTATCTGAATTATTTTAAAGAATATTAGGCATTTTGCAAATGTTGGAGGCTTGGCCCAGACATACAATGTAAATACAGCATAACTTGTAATTAACATTGGCAGGGTGTATACTGTACGTTCAGAATTAGAGGGATGCAGGTGATTTTTTCTGTATTATTTTACTTACGTCAGATATAGAATTGAATATTGGGAGAATCTTACATTCACTCTTTGATTGATATACATCATGCTGTTTTTAATTTAATTTACTTATTTTTTTTCCATATTTGCGTCAACACTCACCTGCAGTAAACGACTGTAGCAGATAGTCATTTATTTTACCTAAATTTGGGTATTGTTGTTGGCCAAGGGCTATTATCTATTTTTTTTTATCTTTATATAAATATTTTGTTTTATATTCACTATGTTGTAATTGGAGTTTACAATGTGGTATACATTTTAAACATAACTTTATGTATGGATAAATTGTTTCATAAGAGTCTCTTGTTTTGCAAATTTAAGATTGTTTATTATCTTTATCTATTGTCTTGTGGTCGAGTGATCTTACAAGCCAATTTTGTAAAATTTTGATTTTGAAGGCTCGTTCACTTGGAAGCTCCTTGGAAATATTATCTTGTCTTTATATAGACTTGTCTTATTTACCTAAACTGTGACTTTCCTTGGATTTTACAAATAAAATTCATTTTATATCCCAATTTCAACTTTACCTATTTTAACTAAATTATCTTTTTGAAGGTGAACTGCTAAATTGACCTTTTATTTTATTTTTGACTTTGTTATTGTATATCTATGGATTAACTGTGAAATAATAAAATTTCATATCCTCACATTTTTCTTACAAACAAGAGTTAACTGAAACAGTAAATCATAAAAGAGTTTTATCTTATTTTGTCTACTGTCAGGTGTCATTTAGTTATTGAAGTGATGAAATAATGGTCAATTTATAAATTAAATCACATGTTTACATAAACAATTTTTAATAATTTTGACACGTTATTTGGATATTTTAATTTGAATTTAAATTTGTCATAATTTCAGTAATTTTTTTTCTTTTTTGCTTATGTAAACATACATTAATTTCATTTTAAGCTAAATTTCTTATTTTGTAACCGTCACAACTCTGGTAAATTTATTTACTTTCCTAATTTAACCTTTTTTTTTAGTCGCTACTCTGGTCTAATACATACATACAGATCTGTATCCAACTTTACATGTACACTCTGGGACTGTCCTATGAAGTTACAAAAAAAACTGAAAAGCTCTACAGATGAGTAGTCCTCTTGGATACCAGTGAAGTCCAACGATCTACACAAGGGCCTAATAGACTAAACAACTGACCCTACAGCCTACAGGTGAAGAGGTTCCAAGGAGACCATTGAATTACAATATAATATTTTTTCTTTAAAACAAAGATTTCTAACTAACTAATTGTTTTATTTAAAATATCAGAGTTTTGTAAATAAATACTTGTTTTTTCTTTTTTATTTATTGTGAGATGGCGCCATATAAATTTTGACCTATAAAATATAGGTACGAAACCCAAACTAGCCGAGGTAAATTCCCTAATCTTTGACCAAGTATCACTTTGAAGGTGTTTTTTGGTTACTATATATATATATATATATATATATATATATATATATATATATATATATATATATATATATATATATATATATATATATATATATATATATATATATATATATATATATATATATATATATATATATATATATATATATATATATATATATATATATATATATATATATATATATATATATATATATATATATAATGTGTTTTCATTCCAGGTGTACATCCGTACACTACTGTCGTTCTGAAAAGAACAGTATTGCTGACGTTTCGCCAAAATCACATTTGGCATTTTCGAAGCTTTCTTTCTCGCGTCCGAATAGAGACTGGTCAAAACAGATTGCCTTCCCAAAATTCATAAACCTGGGAAGTCCATGAGACCTATTGTTTCAGCTGTTGGATCACCAACGTACAATATTTCAAAATGGTTAGTAGAAAAATTCGGCTAATTAAATATCTCGTATGATAACTTTGAGGTTACTAACTCGTTAGAATTCTTAGATAAAATTAAGAATGTTCACTTAAAAGAAGGTGAAATTTTAATATCTTTTGATGTAAGCTCATTGTTTCCTAGTGTACCCATACCACTAGCTTTAGAGTACCTAAAGGAACTACTTGAAATCAATAATTTGAAGAAAGAAATTATTGATGAGTATTTACTTCTCACAAAATTATGTATGAATCAAAATTTTTTTCAGTACAACAATAAATATTATAAACAACTAGAGAGAACTGCGATGGGCAATTGCTTATCTCCGTTCCTTGCAAATTTGTTTATGGGCAGATTAGAAATCCAATTCAAAAAAAAAGAACTCCAGTATTTCCCAAGGGTGTGGTATAGATACGTAGACGATATATTTGCTATTTTTGATACTAAAACAGAAAATTTGGACACTTTCTTAGAAACATTAAACAATAAATATCTTTCCATTAATTTTACGTACGAAAAGGAGAACAATGGGCAATTACCTTTTCTCGACACGTTAGTTATTAGAAATAACGATAAATTAGAATTTGATATTTATAGGAAATTTACTAATACTGATAGATATATAACATCCGACTCATTTCATTGCCGTCAACACAAAATGGCAGCATTCCATTCCTTAACTCACAGGTTAGTCAATTTTCCACTAAGTAAAGAACGTTTTAACAATGAAATGAATCGGATTAAAAATATAGCTAAAAGTAATGGATATAATGATAATTTTGTACATAAACTAGTAAATAGACATAAGCATAAGAAAATGTTAAAAGATGCCACTACTCTTCAAATACCTGAGGCTTCCAATAAATTCATAGTAATCCCATATGATCCCAGATATAGAGAGGTCTAGAAAAAGTATTTAAAAACGTAGGTTTTAGACTAGCCTACAAAACGGAGAATACAAACAAACAAAAGTATGCTTTATTGCCGCAGAAAATTTCTACAATTTTATGGACAAAGCAAAATATACCTAAAAATAAGACATATCAAAACATTAATCGAAAATAATTTCGACAGGTCAGTGCTTTTTTTTTTTTTAAATGTAAATTATCAATTTACCAAATCGTAAAACACACGTTAGAATATAGCATAACATTGCAAACAGTAAATGAATCATGATAACCTTATAAAAGTAAACAAACACACATGTACGAGGTGAATAATTTCGATGACATTGAAATCAAAATTGCAACTATGCGACCTTAAACTCTATGTTATTATAGTTATACAAATAATTGTGATGTTAAACAGAAGGTATATTGAACTAGTGTAGAATGTAGTATACAAAAAGAATTAAATTGTTTTTAATCCAATACCTAACAAAAATAATTAAGTTTTAAGTGAATGTTCGACAGTTCTTTTCCCTATATAATGATTTACAAAATTCTATGCTATGAGTTAGGACATGACTCACAAAAGATTTAAGTAAACAAGCGAGTTTAGTGACAATTTAAAGAGACTTACTCACTGAAAAAAAAAATCATTAACGCTGTAAAATGGTCTCTCAATGAGGTATGCTTTGGTGTTTTTTCGAAATTGTGCAAGCATAGGGATAGATTTTAAATGTACTGGCAGATTGTTGTAAAGTTTTATGGCGTTGTAAATAATTGATTTTTTATTAATTCTGTGGAAGGAATGGGAAGATAAATATCATGCCTAGAGTTTCTGGTAGGGTATACATGTTGTGGCCTTTCTGGGAGGGTGTTTATATGTTTTCTCAGCAAACATACCGTTTCCAAAATAAATAATGCAGGAAGTGTTAATATTTCATGTTTTTTGAAATAGTATTGGCAGTGAGCTCTATTATTTAGACCAAACAAATAACGAATGGCTCTCTTTTGAAGCATAAAAATACTACGAAATTGCTCGGTGGTACAGCAGCCCCAAAAGGAAGGCCATAGCGGAGGTGGGATTCAAATAAAGAGAAATAAGTAAGTCTGGCAGAAGGAACGTCTAGTTCTTTTGAAACTGATCGAATGGCGAAGCAGGCGGTAGAAAGTTTTTAGTTAAGGTGTCAATATGATTAGACCATTTTAGGTTGCTATTTATATTTAAACCCAGGAATTTAACCGACTCTACGTATTCAATATTGCTGTTATGTACCTGAAGTGGTTGTAAAGTTCCCTTATAAGATAACGCCACCGTTTTATCGACGTTAAAACAAAGCATATTGGAATCGGACCAAGCCTTAATTATAACCAAGTCTTTGGAGATACTAGAGTGTAAAGACGTTGTATCAAAATCACTCCATGTTATGCTTGTGTCATCAGCAAAAGGAGATTCTTCCATTAATTTTAAGGTTCGTGATATCATTAATGTATAACAAAAAAAGAATAGGTCCCAAGACTGAACCTTGAGGGACTCCACTTGTAATCAACTTACAATCAGAATCGGAACCATTAGCCCTTACAAGTTGTTGCCTTTTTCCAAGATAAGATTTGAACCAATTTAAAGAAGTACCACGAATTCCATAAAAATGTAGTTTGTTTATCAGAATTTCATGACTAACACAATCAAAGGCTTTCGCATAGTCACAAAAAACTGAGGCAGTTGGGTGGTTGTTATTGAGAGATAAGTAGACGCCTCTAAGCAACGTGAACATGGCGTCACTGGTGCACTTGTTGGGTAGAAATCCGAACTGCTCCGGGGATATTATCTGATGTTTCAAGGGAAATGGCATAAGACGGTTCTTCAGTAGCCTTTCGATGATTTTTGATAGCACTGGTAGTAGTGCAATTGGGCGATAATTGCAAGAGTTAGTTTTTTCGCCGCCTTTATGAAGTGGAATAATTATAGCTGTTTTAAGGCAATCAGGGAATACACCTTTTATAAAGGACTCATTTATTAATGTTGTAAGGGCCTCTATGACTGGGAGTGGCAAGTTCAGGAATATTCTAATTGATAGGCCATCAGTGCTACACGAAGATTTACTTTTGATATTATGTATTACCTTCAATAGTTCAGTGTTGCTAACGGGACTTAAGAAAAAGCTATCAGCTAAATTTTTTGAAGGAGGGAGAAACGAAAGAGGGTCCAAACTTGGCGAGATACTAGAGGTAACATTTTTGCTTACATTAATAAAATAATCATTTAGATCATTAGCCCTGGC
>JAUTXW010003706.1:2500-62984 GCA_030620095.1 Kuschelorhynchus macadamiae | reverse complement strand
CACCTTGGATTGAATTTTTTTAAATGGAACACCCTGTATATTTTACTTTCATGTTAAAGATAACATTACTAGCTTTCAGAAAATACCATATTTGATACCTTTCTGACCAACAGTTTTTCAGTTCATTTTAACACGAATTACTCCTATTACTATATATATATATATATATATATATATATATATATATATATATATATATATATATATATATATATATATATATTTATATGTACTGGGTGGTGCAACCAAGATGGCGTGGACGATTGTGGGCAAACGGAGAGGATTTGAAAAAAAAAATTGAGATATGATTGATAGTCAAGAACGCTGTGTTTTAAAATTATACCCATTATACAGGGTGGTCTGAAAAGTTCGTGGTGAACCAAACTTGTGTTTTTTTTAAATGGGATACCCGGTATATTATTATTTTAGTTGATTCTCCTATTCGTTGCGATCATTTTGATATAAGGTTAGTTGGGTCTAAAATTTATACCAAGGGAATGGGACGAGGTTAAAGTGGAAAAAGGGTTATACTCCGGCCATTTTTTGAAAACAATTGAAGCAGGTATGGAAAAACCAAATATTCTATAAAATGTATTGTATCTAGGACTACAATAATCGCTTGTAAGTCGTTCAAAATTATTCACTGTTATACAGGGTGGTCAAGTTTTGCAAATTTACCTTGGATTGAATTTTTTTAAATGGAACACCCTGTATATTTTACTTTCATGTTAAAGATAACATTACTAGCTTTCAGAAAATACCATATTTGATACCTTTCTGACCAACAGTTTTTCAGTAAATTAGCTGTGAAATCAAAATTTCTTCATTTTAACACGAATTACTCTGAATTCACGTTGTTAAAATTGACAATTTAATATTAGGAGGCCATGATATCATCATAAATTGAACAAAAGATTGACAGTCCTGTCAAAACAGCAAAGTGTCAGAATATTGTCATCAGTAAATAAATAAATATTGTTCTTTGATGATGCGATGCCGAAATAAAAACAAGATAGAAGCTTTTGCAAGTTTATCATAGAGATTTCAAGAAACAGGAAATGTTGCTTTCAGAAAAACGGAAAGTAATTAATAAACCAGTTACCAATGAAGATAATGCTTTGACAGTATTAATAACAGATCTTTTTTTACAAAAAAAATAAATTTAATATAAATCAACAAAAACAATGTAATTAAAACTTATAAAAGATGTTCAACTAAACCACCGTTTTGCTGAAGGCACATTTCGAGTCTATCCATAAATGAAAGTTTCACTTTTCTCAAAGTCAGGTCTGAAATGTTGCGAAAACTGCTTATTATTCTCAACTTCATATCTTCCACTGTGGTTGGAACCTCTTTATAAACTTCTTCTTTAACATGTCCCCATAAAAAGAAATCTAGTGGCGTTAAATCGGGTGACCTCGCAGGCCACTTAACTGGTCCACCTCGCCCAATCCAATGCTCTCCTTTCCAATTATTGAGAAAATGTCTTACATGCCTATGGTAATGCGGGGGTGCTCCATCATGTTGGAACCATAAGGAATTTCTTAACATTAAAGGTAAGTCTTCGAGCAATACGGGCAACTCATTTCTCAAAAAATTTAAATAGACTTCTCCCGTTAAATGCTCTTCAAAGAAATATGGTCCTATAACATGAGAGCCAATTATACCTCCCCAAACATTAATTGACCATTTATTTTGATGGTCCACCTGACGAATCCAATGTGGATTTTCGGTTGAATAATAGTGCATATTATGTTTGTTAACCAAGCCGTTGCTTTTAAAAGTTGCTTCATCTGAAAACAGCACCCTATCTACAAAATCTGGATTATCCCAAATTGTATTTAAAAACCAAATTGAAAACTCTTGTCGTTGGACGTAATCGCGATCATACAGTTCTTGGTGTAATTCAATGTGGTAGGCATGATATTTATATTGTTTCAGAATTCGTTTAATACTAGTGCGTTCAATATCAGTAGCTCTCTCAATTTCCCTGGTACTTGTGTGTGGATTTTCTTGCACTGTTAATAACACTGTCAAAGCATTATCTTCATTGGTAACTGGTTTATTAATTACTTTACGTTTCTTAAAAGCAACATTGCCTGTTTCTTGAAACCTCTCTAATAAACTTGCAAAAGCTTCAGGTCTTGGTTTTTTTTCGGCATCGGGATATCGTACCGTATAAACCCTGCTTGCTAGTAAAGAGTTTTTTTGACACTCGCCCAACATAAAAGTCATGTTTATCAACTCTGGAGTACTCAAACTCATTGTTACTTAACAATTTCTCGGCTTATCATCAAAAAACAATGGTAATTGATGCCAATTCTCTGACACTTTGCGGTTTTGACAAGAATGTCAATCTTTCTTTTCATTTATGATTATATCATGGCCTCCTTATATTATAGGTAGTCAATTTAAGCAACGTAAATAATACCGTTTCTGTTAGAATGAGTAAATTTTGGTTTCACGGTTAATTTACTAAAAAACTGTTGGTTAGAAAGATATCAAATAGGGTATTTTCTGAGAGCTGGCGATGTTATCTTTAATATGACAGTAAAATATATGGGGTGTTCCATTTAAAAAAATTCAATCCAAGGTAAATTTGCAAAACTTGACCACGCTGTATAACAGTGAATAATTTTGAACGACTTACAAGCGATTATTGTAATCCTAGATACAATACATTTTATAGAATATTTGGTTTTTCCATACCTGCTTCAATTGTTTTCAAAAAATGGCCGGAGTGTAACCCTTTTTTCCACTTTAACCTCGTCCCATTCCCTTGGTATAAATTTTAGACCCAACAAACCTCATATCAAAATGATCGTAACGAATAGGAGAATCAACTAAAATAATAATATACCGGGTGGCCCATTTAAAAAAATACAAGTTTGGTTCACCACGAACTTTTCAGACCACCCTGTATAATGGGTATAATTTTAAAACAGCGTTCTTGACTATCGGTAGTGCGTATTTTCCCCTAAACCACACCGGCCCAAACAGTTAGTGGACCAAAACTTCACTGGCCCAAACCGTCGAAATCCCGACAGATTGGAATGTGTGGAATGCGCCGCTAGCCCGACACTTTAAATACCGAATTGGCGAGCTACGCTACTGGCTAAAAATTCTTTAAATAGGCCTGCTGTGTTGTCAAGTTTTATTGATAAAAATAAATATATTTGTTGTTAACCGTATATTGACTGTTTTTTATTTGGTTTATTATAAAGCATTTGTTTATCACAGGATAATATCTAATTAATGGAATAATGGAGATTGAATATTGAAAAAAAAAATTATTGTTGGAAAGCCCAGGAAGAGGTTATTGCATGTTTGCATTGAGATGATTTTAAACCTTCTACCCTTGTCTATACATAAACAAGGCTTCTACATATAAAGTGAGTATGTTTATTTTAGAATAGTGTGAATATGGTATAAAGTTGCAACCATTTCAGTTTTTGGACTCTTACACTCAGATAATCTTATTTGTTAGTATATAGGATTGAGTCCCCATCTGTTATTAATGTGGATATTGTTCCCTACCTAAAAATAAAACAAAGTTGTCTACTAAAGACTATATAAAATTCCACAAAAGCCTTGATGCTTGAACATGTATCTTTTAACTAATATGTTTTATGAGCTTTTTGAGACACATAATTTCAACTTTTTTTTTAAGTTTTTTAATTTTGTATCCTGATCCCAAGCAAATACCTATCTAAAAATCAGTTTTTATCAGACACATATTGATTATTATTTTATAAGATTGTTAATGATTTTCCCTAAGCTTGTTATTCGTGCAGGTACTTTATTAATTATAATTTGTTTTAGGACCAAGTCTTCTTGATGTTTGATATAGGTATCGTAGACAAGGCTTAGGAAGTTAGTTCTGCTCATATGTGCATTGCAGATAGTAGTGACGTATATATTATAGTAGTACTTACAATTACTGTTGCTGAGAAAGTGTGTAGTTTAAGAACTAAAAAAGATGCACCATATGATAAATGTAGGGTCAACTTTATTATTAATTTTATCTTTAATAATTTTTTTTGTTACTGTAAAGTGTATCACATATTTTGTATATTGATTAAAGATATATAGCTAAAGTGAATTAGAAATTTGAAGATTTTTTCCCCATATTTTAAAAATATTAACTGTGGCCTATTTATATATTTTCTTCAGTTGGTATACACAATTGAGTAATAAGTTAATTTAGTAAGTATGCAAGATATTGCACATCTCACCTTTAATTTTTTTTAAATCTAAGTATGGCTTAAGAAAAAGTTAGGTAGATGATATAATTATAAAGAACAAAAGTCTTTCGAAGATACCTTCAATTAATTTCATGCTTTCAGGTTCTTAAGTTTATTAACTGGTATAAAGTAGTTTAGATCTTGTAAATTATCTTATCAATTAACTTATTAAAATATAAACTTTTATAGCCTAATCTTATAAAATTTCCTAAAAATATTAGATCTTATCGTTGATTTTACCATATGTTGGGAACTGGCTGTCAAACTTATAAGACTGCGTATTGTTGAAAAAATTATGGTATAGTCTTTATTCAAGTAAATGTTAATTTTAAATAAATAGTTCCAAACCAGTAAAAAAGGTATCCTACAATAGCTTTATACATAGATTCTGCCATATCACAATTAAATCAGCTGTACATTAAGGTATCATATTATAAGATTAATAATACTTAAGGTTGAGACAGTGTTTCAAGAAGGATAGACATTGACTGAAAGCATTATCCCATATAATACCTGTAGTGCCTTGTTTAATCCGACTAAGAAAAATATTTTTTAATTGACAAAAATCTGGTTTAAACATTATATGTTAAATATTATTTAACTGACTTTGACATAATGTCATTATTTGTCAAAATAAACTAATAATAAATGGTGCCAAGAATATATAACCAAATCCCATTGGAATTTAAGAGCAAATCATATTATATAATTAAACAAAAATCTTGAATACTTCAAAATGAAGTAAGCATTTCATGATTGCATACGAATTTTGATTGATCATAAATTAAACGTTCATTTAACTTTTTTGTAAAAAAAATTGGTAAATGTAGAAGTTGTAGATTTTTAATCCATTATTTTCTATCTATACTGGGTGTTTTTTCGGAAAAGCATGACAATTTTTTTTGTTTTGATGGTACACCCTGTATATGTCCATCAAATGGGTCTCTTCTTGCTAATTATAATTATACTAGGTTTGAAACATTTATCGTGAAACACAACTGAGAAAATTGACAATATACCTATTATAAGAGATGTTAGAGAAAACATAACACCGATATGAATAACTTGCCTCTTATGGCATGGTTTTTCTCCATTGGCTTTAAAGCTAAAGGTATCAAATCTAACATATTTAAGATTAGCAAAAAGATGCCTATTTAATGGGCATATAATAGACAGGGTGTCCCATAAAAAAATTGAGGGTTCTATTTATAATCAATATTCCCGTACATTATTAGATGATAATTGATCATTGTAGATGATAAAAATACTATTTATTTGCCTGTCATTGTCAATATATTTTATTGTTATAGTTTAAAATTTCACAATGTTTGTATTTATTTAATATATTATTATACAAAAAAAACATAATTTTACAAAAGAAAATACACTTAATACTCTCTTATACAAACAGAACAATAGTTAAGTAATGAATCTTAAAATATTTAATACAGTCAGGTAATAAAACTCAGATACTAAAAGAAGTAAAATGTAAGTTTAACCCTAAAAGAAAAAATTAAGTGCTAAAATAAATATAATATATAATAGCTAGGAATAAGTTTTGTAATTTTTTAAATAAAACACATAATTTTACTGATTAATTTGTTTGTTGTGTCCAGATGCATATTAATCATACAATATATATATATATATATATATATATATATATATATATATATATATATATATATATATATATATATAGATATATAGATATATATATATATATGTATATACTACTACCTGGTCTACCTACTACCTACCTAAACTTGGTAAAGCTTATGGACATCCAAAATAAATAAGTAGCTAACCACAATCACCATATTAATATTGCATAAAATGTGCCATCTCTACACATTTATAGAAAGCCAGCTATATTCACTGTTAAAATTTAAAATGATCAGTAAAATTGAACTTTGTGACATTAACTCAAATCATATTAACAGGCATATTTTTTTTCCTGATAGTATGGTGAATGTAAGATATTTTGTCTTGGGCGCAATTGGTCAAATCAGGAGTACTCGATGTACCTACATAAAAAAAATAATAGGATTGAATTGATAACCTCCTTTTGGAAGTCGAGTAAAAATTACCTGCACAAATTCAAATAAAAAAAATATAAGGTTCGATATTTTCGTTAAGGTGATAAAATGCCAATTTGTCTGGGCAGGTGAACCACTGATTTATTAAATACAATAAAATCCAATTTTCTTATTAAAATTATTTAAAAACAATTTCAAACAAATAACTTGGTTGGTGTGACTACATTCTTCAGGGCCTAGCTCGGATATAGTGAACAGAGCCTATAATTATGTTTTGCTCTTTCAATTTCTCCAAATGAAACAGACCAAAATTATTAATTTTACAAAAACAGTTTTGAAGCCAGGTATAATTTTGTGAGTTTTTTAACCTTACAATAAAAAAATACTGATATTCCATTTCCAATGATCATTTTTGAAGCTTAGTTTGCATTGGTTTTGATTAAAATTCTACAAATCATATCACTTGTTAACAATATGAATAATTTAAGTCTGTGATTACAAATAATTTCATAAGAAATTAATTACAGCTACCCTTACTTTTGACTAAATATGCTAGGTGGATTTTGAAGCTACGTTTAAGGTGTGAACGAACTATTTTTAACAAATTGAAGTTATCAAAATAACTGGCTTCTTAAAGCTAAAGAAGCAAGCTTTCAAATTCTGAAAATATTAACAAGATAGATTGCCTTCTTTTTAAAATACAGACAACTGTGTTTTTGTTATGATAACTTTAATTAAGTTTATGTATTGAGAGTTTTTATGAATTTTTCCAGTCCAGTCTGGAGTTAGCCTAACCCTGGATGTAACAATAATAGCTATATTTTAAAAAATGATACTTTAAATCATTTTGTGTATTTAATCACAAATATTTGTAAAAGTTATATATCTTTGTTACTGGACATTGTGGATAGCTATATGATGTGGAGAATCCGTGTTGAATGATTTCAAAATGTATCTACTTAATTATGTTAAAGTAGGAGGAGAAGCTATGAGTCAGCCTAAAGAAATCAAAATTGGAGTACCATAAGGTACAGTGCTGCGTCTTGTGCTTTTTAACATGTATATCAACACTCTTTGTAATCTTGGCACGAGGGGGTAAAGTGGTTGCCTATGGTGATGACTCCACTTTGATTTTCCCCAGTAATACATGGGAAGAATTGCAGTATTTATTAATTGAGGATATGAATAAGGTTAAATAGTTTTTGGATAACTGACCCTTAATGTAAAGAAAACTAACTTATTCAATTGCATAAATTAATCATCCAAATTTTAATTAAATTAACATAGATTCTTTGAGTGTACTGTTGGTAAATAAAGCAATAAAAAATAATAAAAGTTTAAAGAAATAAAAAGTTTTAAGAAGTAAGTCTATTCATTGTAGGTCAGACACATTGTAATGGCATAAAATACCTACTGGACAAAATGGTGAATGTCAAGATATAGTTTATTTTCCGAATAAATCTAAACCTAAGATTATATTAAACATTAACTTTATTTAAAACACATTACAGTAAATATTTTCTTCGTATGATGTAATCAGTCTTCTCAACTCACAAAGGGATTGTTTTCACTTGCCTCGCCCCTGGCAATAACTGAATTGGTGTAGTTGGTAAGAAGGCCAGATTTTAATCAATGACATACATACTAACTTTCTAGAGCTTACATCTTGTTGGTGATCTTATTACATAGTGGTCGTCCCTAGGCATACTAAAAATAAAGAATTTTCTTAATTACTTTCAAAAAAATTAATTAAAAAAAAAAGAAAGGAATGAAATAGATATTGCACTACTTAGAAAAATAACCAGGTCCTGGTGAACTTATGCTATTTGAATTTTAAAAAGAAAACAAAAAAAAACTACATATATTTAAATAATGAGCCCATATAATTTCAAAAAAATTGATCATACTAAATGCTTATTTGTGGAAGTATTATTCTAGTTTTATCTTAGGCATGTTATAAATATATTTGATTTAATCAGAATTTGTACCATCTATACATTTTTACATTCCGATAAAACTTTAAATTCTATGAATGTCAGTTTTTAAATATTTGAAATTGGACAAAAAATGGTGGATCTACAGGCATTTCCTTTATTTTGTTTAGCTGGCCGTGTCACAAATATTAATGCAATTTTTAACAGACTTCAAAAAAGGAGGTTATCAATTTGACCCTATGAATTTTTTGTATGTATGTACATATATTACTCTGCGATGGTTTCAACAATTTTGATGAAATTTTCAAGGAATATTCGGGATATTGCCCGAGTGGTCCCACAGCCAGCATATTGTAAAAAGGTTAAATATGGCGGAATGACGCTAATAAAACTCATATAAATTGAACTAAAAAGGATGAAATAAAAAACTGTATAAAAAATAAAACTTCAAAAAATGCACCTAAAAATGGAAAATAATATTTTATTCCATCTGGAAAATTTTAGTCTGTGAAGTCAGCACCAAATTAATACAGATAGTAAAACATTATACTCTTGGTATTAGACATCAAAACACTCATTACATAAATATAGTTTTGTGATTAGGTAATTAAGAATAAGTTTGGTTTCGATTTCACAGACACAAGGTATGGGATTCACTTCTGGGGCGTTTCTTCACAATATCTACTGCAGAAAGCTTTGTTCTCCAAACATAAATTTTTATAAAAAATAAAAAAACTTCAAAAAAAAACAAAACTAAGAAGTAAAAAATAATATTTTATTCCACATTGAAAATTTGACTTTATGAAGTCGTCTTCAAACTTATTCTTAATAACTTAATCACAGACATTTATATAATGGGTACCTACATATATGGGAATAAAATATATTATTATCTATTAATTTTTACATTCCGATAAAACTTTAAATTCTATGAATATCAGTTTTTAAATGTTTGAAATCGGACAAAAAATGGCGGATCTGCAGGCATTTTCTTTATTTTGTTTAGATGGCCATGTCACAAATATTAATACAATTTTTAAAAGACTAAAGAAGGAGGTTATCAATTTGACCCTATGTATTTTTTTTATGTATGTATATCGATTACTCTGCGGTGGTTTCAACAATTTGGATGAAATTTTCAGGATATTCCCGAAGTGGTCACCCAGCATGTTTATTGTAAAAAAGTTAAAGAATAGCAGAATGACGCTAGATTAAATATTTTATTTGACGCAAAGCGGAAATAACATTTTTGTCTAACTTCACAAACTAAAATTTTAAAGAGGAAATAAAATATTATTTTTCTTCTAAGCACTTTATTTAGCTACCTATTTAACAAATTTTTCTTTGTAAGAAGAAAATATTTTGAAAAGGAGATATGCCTCATTTCTATTAAAATATCTAATTATTTTGACATATGAATTACCTCAGCAGTTCTGTATTTATTCTCAAATGGATCATAGAACCATTCCTCACTGCTATGTCTGTCTACTCATAATTTTATATGCAAAGCTGATTTTCATTTTTTATTGTTGTCTAAGATTCATACCCCGATTTGCCAAAATGGAGTCCACTGTGGATATGTCATAATCATGTTATCAACCAAATACAAATGTTTTTGCTGAGGTTTTTCTTTCAACTAACATTTAGTGTGCACTATACATTAAAAACCCAATATATTGTAGAAAATCCGAAGAGGAACATTTGAAAAAAAAATGTATACCTACACAAAAAAAGAATCTAGGTGACTTACCAATATGAAATTTGTACATTACAATATACTTTCTGATTATTCTGATGTCCTAATATTGATAGTCCTTTTAAATTGCCGAATCTAACTTTCTAGTACTCCCTTTCTTGAAATCGCATTTGAATGGGCGAAGAGCTGAGAATTCAGGACGTATCCGGAACACAGTAAAAGCTTGCATTCTTGCATATTATTTCTGCATGTTTCACAACCGAACCAACTAACAATTTACATCATGTTAGTAAAATTTATTTTATTGTATCCTAACACTGATACGACGCAGTAAAATTAATACGTAGCTATTTGCTATTTTTATAAACAAAATTCTTTGAGAACGATTTAAAACTTATTATTTAGGAATATTAATAACATGTTATCAACCATAAATAAAAAAACACCATATTATTTTACTAATATTTTCGGAAATATGTACTTCATCTGAACAATAACGCACTTTGGCAACAGTGACAGAAGTTTCTTACGTCATTGGCGTACATATTTATGTATTTCGACGTTTAAGGCCAAGGACAAATTCCATGCATTCCAATGTGTCGGGATTTCGACTGTTAGCGCCAGTGACGGTTATGTGTAATGTAGGTTCGGGCAAATGTCTTTTAGGGGTATTAGCTGTTTGGGCCAATGAAGTTTAGGGCCAAATACATCGAACCTGACTATCAATCATATCCCAAAAATGTTTTTTCAAATTCCCCTCCGTTTGCCCACAATCGTCCACCCCATCTTGGTTGCACCACCCTGTTTATATATATATATATATATATATATATATATATATATATATATATATATATATATATATATATATATATATATATATATATATATATATATATATATATATATATATATATATATATATATATATATATATATATATATATATATATATATATATATATATATATATATATATATATATATGTGTGTATATATATAGCAAGTAACCTAATTACTGGGGTATCGGTCCTAATTTAGGGCTAGATTTAAATTGCTTTTAAGCTACGCCAAGCTTTCGGTAATGATTATTACCTTCTTCAGGGCTGCAATATGAGAAGAAATTTGTTTTTTATCTCTGTATGCACATTAATTAGAAATTGAGGATTTTTAGAAAAAAAAAAGGTAGAAAATTGTACTCACTGCTTTGCAATTAGTATGATAACTTCTTGCGAAAAACAAACACACTTTGACCTTAACATTAAAATTAGATTTTAGATACTGGCCCTGTTCTCCATATATTTTTATATTGAAATACGAAGCAAGTAAATTTCTTATGTAGGTTTTTTTGACATGTAAAGAATGTTATAGTACGTTCTGTCAGGATGATTGAAACACAGATCTAGGATTTAGCTATGTAATCACATCGATATACGTCCAGATACAAAGAAAAATCAGTAGCTGAGAAATATCTTAATCAAACCACAACAAGTATGAATTGAACTATATAAAGGTATATGGATATAATACGTACAAATACTTATATTTTTTAAAAGGAAAATTCTGTGTTATTTAAACTATTATTGTTGTTCGTATAATTGTTCAGATTAAGTAAATTTGAATAAATAGAACTAAGGTCTTCGATATCAGCTCTCTTATTTAACGAATTAGGATTCAGAAATATTTCCACCATTTCCAGAAACAGTCTCTTGTTATAATTAGTTTCCTTACATAATATTTGGGTATCATTAAAGTTAAATAAGTGCCCTGATTGATTTGTGTGTTCTGAAAGTGCACAAGTATTTTTCATTAATCTACAGTCGCTTTTATGCGAAGTTATTCTGTCTTTTAGGACCCTAGAGGTTTGGCCTTACCTTCACACTCTGAACAAGGAATACTGTATACAATGTTTGATGTTTTTTGTATTTCATCCCTATCTTTTAATTTTGTAAAAGTGTTGCCTACTATTTTATTATGTTTAAAGGCGATTTTAATTGAAGGATCATACTTGAACAACTTGGTTATTTTTGTTGAAATTTCTTTTATGTAAGGTAACGAAAAATAGTACCTCGGTCTATTTTGAGAATCGAAGGCACTGATGTTGGAACTTATTCCATCATTTCTCTCTCCAGGGTTGATTATTGGAGCTGTGTTATATAATAGTTTTTTTAATAACTTTTGTGGATATGAATTCTTGAGGAGAATATCATACAATCTTTTTAAGTTTTTTCTAAGTAGACTAGGGTGAGAAATCCTTTCAATACGTGTTTTTAGAGCCAATACTAGATTGATCTTTATTTTTTTGGGGTGGTTGGAATGGAAATTAAGATATCTACCAGAACTGGTAGGTTTTATGTACCAGTCTAGTAAAATCTGGTTGTTGTCATTCCTAATTAGTTTGGTGTCCAAAAACGGAACACTATTGTCAGTTTCCCTTTCTACTGTAAATTGAATGTATTGGTTATAGCTATTAAACACTTGTAAGACCTCTTCTACCCCTTCTCTAGGTACAGAAGTGATTAAATCATCCACGTATTTTTTTAAAAACGGTAGTTGAAAAGACAGTTTAGGAATGCAGTCATCCAACAAATCATCCATTACGTATTGAGAAATGATGGGAGAAAGAGTGGCCCCCATGGGGGTGCCTAAAATTTGTTTATAATACTTTTGATTAAACATGCAATATGTACTGTCAAAAATAAATTTTAATATTTCTAAAAAGTTGTTCAAGTTGAGATCTGTGTATTGGCTTATAGACTCCCAATTTTTTGTTATGCTATTTTTTGCTAATATATAGGGAATATTACTAAAGAGAGAAATGACATCTAGGCTTATTAGGACATAATTATGTGGAATTTGTTTTTTGTTTATTAATTCTGAAAATTGAAATGAATCTGTGATATAGTATTCGTTGTTTTTATTGTATGCAATAGTTAAAATATCTGTGAGAAATTGTGCTAATTTACTATTTGGGGCATTAAGTGAAGAAATTATTGGTCTCAAAGATAATTCTGGTTTGTGAATTTTGGGAAGCCCATAAAATTTTGGGGAAGTCTGATCGTAAATTGTGAGACTTTTAGAAATTTCATCACTCAATTGCCCTTGATCTTTAAGTTTTTTTACTAGTCTGTTAGCTTTTTGTTGATTAGTTGATGTGGGATCCCTGGTGAGCTGCTTGTAGTAGGTCTGATTATGTAAAATCTCTTCGGATTTATTTATATATGTTAGTTTAGACATAATAACAGTGACTCAGCTACTAATTTTTCTTTGTATCTGGATGTATATCGATGTGATTACATAGCTAAATCCTACATCTGTGTTTCAATCATCCTGACAAAACGTACTATAACATTCTTTACATGTCAAAAAAACCTACATAAGAAATTTACTTGCTTCGTATTTCAATATAAAAATATATGGAGAACAGGAATTCCTGCCAGTATGTAAAATCTAATTTTAATGTTAAGGTCAAAGTGTGTTTGTTTTTCGCAAGAAGTTATCGATACTAATTGCAAAGCAGTGAGTACAATTTTCTACCTTTTTTTTTTCTAAAAATCCTCAATTTCTAATTAATGTGCATACAGAGATAAAAAACAAATTTCTTCTCATATTGCAGCTCTGAAGAAGGTAATAATCATTACCGAAAGCTTGGCGTAGCTTAAAAGCAATTTAAATCTAGCCCTAAATTAGGACCGAGACCCCAATAATTAGGTTACTTGTTGTTCAACTAGTCGGTCAAGACTACCCTTCTCTTTAATATATATATATATATATATATATATATATATATATATATATATATATATATACAGGATGTCTTAAATAGCGTGTGCCACCATTGCTATCTTCGAAACGGTAAGTGCTACGAGTTCGGTTAAATTAGAGAAAAGTTGTCTTTTTTAGTACTCATTTAAGATCTTTTTACCGTGTTGCCCAAATCCTGTTAGTTTATGTGATACAGTGTGATGTGTAAATAACGCCTAAATCAATTTAGTGGAATATTTCAAAAACTGTTAATTTTAGAGATAAAGTTTAAATTGGAAAGTTTTATATTTTTTTGCTCTCTACAACGCGGTGTCTTTAAATTTTGATTCTGAAGTTTCATAATCTGGCCACCACTATCAACCTAATTTTTTTCAATACAAACCCGGATTTTTAGGTTCCGGTTTTGAAAGGAAATTGAATTTGCTATACAACCATGCATTGCACGGATATGGCTCACTACGTTTCTATCCAGAAAATCCATCATCGGGAAATAACAAAATTACCTGTGTACGGTCCTGTCTTTTTTCTTGTACTTTTTCTAAATTCAAATATTTGACATTTTTACAAGAAAAATATAGTTAAATAGTGAAAGCAAAAGTACTACAAAATTCAGTTTTAATAAACGGAAACTCTAAAATCTTCAAATAAATTAGCAGGAACGATTCAAATTTTTATTTAAACATAAACTTTAAAAACATTTAAAGAAAATAAAGGAAAAACTTTTCACGATAAACGAAACTATTATATGTGTTGGAAATGACCACCATTATTTCGTAAACATTTTTGTGCATTTACAATAACCTTTTTTTGAATATTTTCTAACATCCTAGGATTAATTTCGTTACATGCCTGTCGAATTCTTATAATCAGGTCATCTAAATTCTGTGGGGTAGTTCGATACACCTTGTCTTTAATAATACCCCATATGGAGAAATCCATTGGGGTAATATCAGGTGATCGCGCTGGCCAGTTTATAGGCCCGTTGTTACCAATCCATCTGTTGGGTTTAAAATTGTTTAAAAATCTTACACATCGGCGGTCTCAATGGGCGGGTGCACCATCTTGTTAGAAGTATTTAAAATTAAGAAGAATATCTAATGGAAGGTTATCTAGCTAGAAGATCTTGGAAAAAAGTGGATAAAAAGTCAAGGTAAATAAAACCAGTCATATTTTCTTGAAAAAAGAATGGACCCACCAGTTTTCTGTCTAAAATCCCAAGCCACACATTGATACCGAACTTTCCCTGGAAAGCTGTTTCACGGTGGAAATGTTCATTGCTTTGAGTCCATCGGTAATGTATATTACGATTGAACCATCCATTGTTGCAAAATCTACTTTCATCCGACCATAAGATTTTTTTACAAATGTCGAGGTCTTGCCTTCGACGCCTTAAAAGCCAACGGCAAAATATCCTTCTCCTTGCGTAGTCAGTTGGCCTTAAATGCTGCACTTTTCTACAGCGATAGTGCCTAAATCTATTGCGGTGTAGTATTTTTTTTGCTGAATCTTTTGATACACCAGTTTCTCTTTCTATTTCCCTTAAGGAAACTTCGCCGCTGTTAACATTTTTGTAATGTACATATCCTAAAATATATTGCAGAGTAGGTATTTAATAAAAATTCACATTATAATTAACTAAGGAACCATATCCCCGTCGGCGGTGTTGCCTATTTAAAGTAAAAATTCAAATTTAGGGGGTGCTTGAGAAAAGCGGGACAGTAAAACAATTGTTTCTAAGATAGGGAAAATTGGAAAATAGTTTTTTTTTCTGGTTTTATTTTTAAAGATGTTGCCAAATAAAGTATCTTTGTGGCCCCTTTTGTAAGCTATGAGAAGGTTTATATTTTATATTTAAAGTTTCGTGTTTGGGCCAGCACCATCAATTTCATTATTTTTTAAATACCGACCTTCAATTGTCTTACTTCTTCAAGTACTTTCATACATAATGTCGTACCTAACATAATAACAATTAAATTAATAATAAAAAATGGAGGGATAACTTTATGAGGAGTGTTTGTATTATTAAGTATATGGAAAGTTTGATACATGTTTTACTTTCCTCGCAAGAGGAAAGTATTTTTATGTCAAAATTAGACTGATTATGGTAATTCAAAAGTCTATTTTATAGTGCGCAAAAAAATATCATAATATCTTATTTTAGATTGCAACAGTCATTGCATTGTACAGGTATATTCAAAATAACACTACCATAATTTATTATTTTTAATTCTTACTTTCCAGTAAAAAGCTAGACTCTTTATGGCCGGTAAATAGCTTATTACACTAAAACCTTGTCTCGCAACGTCTGGTCGCGCGCCGGCGCCGCACACAGGCGATAAAGTCGGACATAACCTGTAGTTCATTAATTAATAAATGAAATAATTTTAATAGTAAGTTTTGACTACACATTTTAATAAAAATAAATATTTTAATATTTTTGGCTAATTTTAACTGAACTAGCGGGCCTTGTAACGATGGTCCCCTCATTTGTTTTAACGCTTGACTACGATGATACGTTAGAATTATTTCTATTAATATTGTTAGTATCTAATAATAGTTATTTATGCAACTAGTATGTAAAGTGACCCTTTTTTGACGAATGTGAATATTTACGATAATCACATGAGTCAAAAAAGGACGCTTTACACACGGGTAGCATACAAATTTTTTTCTACTACCAAATTTATCGATCAGGAAATAAATTTAATTAATTCCCTTTACGTACATGTGCGTAACGTAAATCTGACGTATTTTCAATAAATGGCTGATACTTGACAACAACTTGACAGTGACAGCGATTTACTTTACGCACTAGTGCGTAAAGTAAACTTTTTTTAAATGCCAAAATATATTATACTTTTTTTATTATATCCCACAGTAATTCTAAGCCTATACAGTACATACATGAATTTTATTTAATTTTTCACTTTTTACAGTAATAATTTAATTCTTGTGAAATTAAATAAAAATGATGTAAGTGTTTACAAAAAAAAACGTTAATAAACTTAAACAATTTTACACAAAGTCAACATCGGGCTCATCTAATAAATTTAAAACATCTTGAGATAATGACCCGGTTTTTTTAGGAAGTAATTTTCTTAATCCAGTGATAAATGGATCTGAGGAAACCATAAGCCTTTGATAGGTATCTTGCATGGTCTGAGTTCTTGAAAACTTTCGAGAAAATTGTTGTCTATATTTTCGAACATCTTTGTGTCGACTTTCTTGAGCGTCTTCACTTAATAGACCTATGGCTATATCAGAGCTGTCTACAATTCTATGACCATGGATTAGAATTTTATGCAGTGTTGTGGGCATGAAATACCAAGGATAGTTCATGACATATATTGACGCAGTTCTGTGACAAAAAGTCTTAAATTTTTCGGCATTAATAGTATGACCACAAGACAAGGTCGATAAAATTGTATGTAATCGCTTTATTAAGTTTAAGTTGACTCCCGTAATATCAGCAACCACATCTTCATTTTGAAAAAAAGTGCGAGCCGTATTACCATCTGTAGATGTTCCTCCACCCTGTTTTGGTTTATCAACGTGCAATCCAAGCCTCTGCCAAAATTCATTTTGAAAACGTTGCTTTTGAGCCAAAAAATCTCTTTATCCTTTGGGGACCTCACTTGCCATTTGCCTACTTTGAGCTTATAGGATAAATGAAGAATGCACTCCGTAAACCGTATCCAGGCATGCAATGACGAGATTCCGTAGGTTGAGAAATCTTCCTTAATAGGCTTGTCAAGGCACATTTTCAACTTATTGAAATCCTTTGATGTTAATCCACACAGTAGCAACGTTGGGCAGAGGTCGTGTCTGTTATTGCATTGACCATCTTTCCATCTACCATCGTCATTACTATATGGTGCTTTACAAAATAATGTTCATCTTTAACTTGGACCCTACTAGATGTAAGAGTATTAAGCTGGTCTTCAAAATTCTGGAATACACGTTTTGATAGATCCGTTGTTTCGTGAGCCATTTGTAAACTTAATGGACGACAATATCTTGGTGAAGATGGTCGAGGATTTTGCCAGATGAGGATTTTATTTGACGATTCTAGTTGACCGGATATGACTTGTATACGCACCACAGATGTTATAAACATAAATGCGTCATCGTCAGTATGTTCTTCACTTTGAAATTTTTGTGTATATACTGAATGACTACCTGACCCATCACAGCCCCATTTCGATATGATGCACATATTTTCTAATTGGTTATTAGGAATGGATTTAATTACGTCAAACAACGATAAAAGTAACCTTTCACTAGTATGGTCCATTAAATTTTGAAGCGAAACTTCAGCACTAGTTTCTGTGCAAACGATGTCCTTAGGATAGCATTGTATTTTTGCAGCTGTTATAGTCTCGTAATTTGGATACATATTGCAGTCGATTTCTTGGGCAGACATCCGTAGAGCATTATACTGATATTTAGTTAATTGTGCTTCAATAACTAAAGACAGAGCTTTTTCAGCAGTAAGGATTCCATGGGATTTTGTTCTGGGTTGATTTTCAGGTCCGTGAAGGACAATATCCTTAATGAGGTTTGACATTTTCACTTCCCCGCGTGCTCTATACTCCACTTGAGCAGCAAATGCTAACTGTGAGGGTTCTAATTGTTTTCGAACCTCTGCAGTTTTCCTGCGCTTTGTGCGATCCGTACACTCCTCGAAAGGCTTAGGAGGTCTTCCACCTTCGTTTCTGCTTTTTCGAACAGGTCTTACAACAGGAAATGTGATATTATGTTCGACCCAGGCTTTGTTTTTATTGTAAAATCGAATATAATTTCTATGGGCTGCAAGTAACCTTGATTTATACTCTGAGATCAATCGACTTAACAGACCTTTGATTTCTACAGATAATTCATCAACTTGTAGAGCAATTTGAACTTTGGTTAACAGGTGCGGTTTCATGGTTTTTTTAATCAAAATCCTTGTAATAGCCTATGAGAGTCTTTCTGCTTATGCATACGTCTTCTGAATTGGATCCTATAACAAAACATTGATCTCTAAAGCAAGTTCCGCGACTTTGTTTGCGTATTTGAAGATCCACAAAATTGACATGTAATGTAAAAATCGAAAACAGATTTGACGCCTCTTTTTTTGGAATCAACTGTTTTAAAACAAAAAAAAGTTTTAAAGGGGTAGTTTTACCCCCTTAAAAGGGCGATTTTAAATAATGAAAAAATTGCATGAAATGTAAAAAAACAAAATAAAATTTACGTGTTTCGCCATTTTTTTGATCGATGGTTTTAAAGCAAAAAAAATTAAAGATATTTTTAGGGGCGGTTTTACCCCCTTAAACGGCGAATTTTCAAAAAGCATTTCTTATGTATCATGTCGACCGCATACTACAGGGACATGCCAAATTTTAAGTTTATATGTCTAGTGGTTTTAGAGACCTGTTAATAAATAAGTGAGTTAATCATTCTTTTATAATAGTATTTGGCAAACATAGCTTTATAAAAAGACCATTTTTGTAAAGGGTCGCGCAAGGTCGCATAAAAGCATATTGTATTCTAAAAACATAACTACACATTAAGGCCATATCAAATTTTCAAACCAGGATTTGACGGGATCGTTGACTAAATTACATAATATCAATTTAAAATATGATTTTTTTTTTAATGTAACGCTTGACGTAGGACCATGACTGTTACCGTTATTGTAATATCAAATTTATTAACAAAAAGTAAACTTTTCTTACCGCCTGGAACACAATCCATTGTAACATGTAAATTTTCAGCTATTTTTTTCACGAAACAGTTTTAAAAATCGCTAAACATAAATTTAAAAAATTGTCGCGATCAATGAACCCAATTTCGCATTTTACAACTTAATCAAGTTGCGGAGGCGCGTGCGTATGTTTATTTGCGCAAGATGGTAGAGATGGGCTGCGGGTAGTAGAGATGGGGCATTAATTTCAAAAATAACCAAGATTTATTTTATTTGAAAAACTTTTTACAGTTGGGGTTATGTCCGACTTTTCTCGATTTTTCGCCTGTGTGCGCCGTTAGGTTTTTAAAGTCGAACGTCATTTTGACAGATAAAACAACGTCTGGGAATTAGGTTTTTATTAATTAATAAAATATTATAACGACAGTATGAAATAAAATAATATAAGATGAAAGCCCGTTAGATGTTATTAGAGTACGAGAAATACAAACGAAGTCATATACCGGCCATATAACGTTAATTACTACTACAAAAAGGAAATATTTTTACACTAACTGAATATCTTGATTCATTGTTGTTAAAAACATCCCGTTTTTAATTAGGTCTGTATTACTCATATCTTTTGCAAATCAGCACACAGATAAATAAATAGGTTGCATTCTAAAAATAGAATAAAATAGAAGATACATTTCTCTGATGAATATTCGTCAACGGAACCCAAGAAAAGAAAAACGAAAAAAAATGAACCTAATTTTTTCAAGAAGCAAATTCTGTATATATTTCAAACAAATGAACCAAAGTTAGGGTATCGAGGTGATAAGAAGGCTTATCCATACTCAGACTTTGATTATTTTATGTTAAAAAGTTTTTGATATGTGCCATCAAAGAACCGATAGACGGAACAACAGAACTACAGAAATACAAAACATGTTCGGATTTTGAGGACCTAGACACGTGAACATAATGATCTCTCGAGTTTTTTCAGGATAACAATACTTTTCTTACAAATGAACTAAAAAATGCCACCTCTCAGTTGATTTTAATTTTAAATTTGCGCCTTCCTTTACAATGTACAAGTAGGTATAATTTTTAATGAAACAATTTTTTATTATGAAGCAAAACATTTAATGAAGCTAAAAATGTTCCATATAGTTACAAACGCCCCTAAAATGTGTACCTATATTTTTTTGTATTTTTCATTTGTCAAATATATTTAGCGCCAAATTCTTCTTATAAGTTTAATATTTCTCTCAACTCCCACTCTTATTTCTTTATTTTTTTATTATTAGTTAAAAAGTACGCCAAAAATCCCTCATACAAGCTTCGTTAGTAAAGTAAAAATGAGAAAGTCCTCCTTAAGGCGAAAGTCTTAAAAATATATACATATTCTTTCCGCCGCTTCTAGAAAATTAATTCGGTTTAAGGGCGGAAATATTGTTATAGGTGTCTAAATTCCGCAGAATGGCGGAATTTTCGCCTTAAATACGCAACTCCGCCGGCAGATATACTTATAGTTACTCTGTATAATTAAAGTAAAAAAAAAAATACCTAGCACGTTGATCTCGTCCTCTCCTCCTTCCAATGTAACAGTGGAAATCCTCTTTTGAGGTTTGTTAAAGGATCCGTGCTCTCGCATTCTTCTTTCTAATCTTGCAAATATTTTGCGATTGGGCATCCTTGTTTCTGGATACAAATTTTGATACATTTGAAGCGCGTTAGTAGCATTACGAAATGCCCTCGCATAAACAAATATCCTATCTGTCTTTTCATCATTTGAGAACTCCATTTTAAAAACTTGGTTGTAAAATGACTCGATTTGTCATAAACTGATAATAAACTAAGTTTGACACATAATAAATATCTGTTGATTTTTTCAATTGTTTTCAAAGCCTACTTTGGGAAAGACGTCTTACTAATAATATTATAATACTTACGGGTATACTTGAATCGATTTACCATGTATTTTTATTAATTACTCTGCAATATTTTTCTAAGATAAAAACTTATATTACAGAAATATTAATAACGGGGAACTTTCGCCAGAGAAAAAGTGGAGTAATAAAGTTACATATTACGTTTTTTTTTTCCAAAACTTATTTAAAACAGGTATGACGAAAAGACAGGGCCGTACAAAGTATTTTTTTTTATTTCCCGATGATGGATTTTCTGGATGGAAACGTCATTGGCCATATCCGTGCAATACATGGTTGTGTAGCAAATTCAATTTCCTTTCAAAACCGGAAACTAAAAATCCAGGTTCGTATTGAAAAGAATTAGGTTGATAGTGGTGGCCAGATTATGAAACTTCAGAATCAAAATTTAAAGATACCGCGTTGTAGAGCGCAAAAAAATATAAAACTTTCCAATTTAAACTTTATCTCTAAAATTAACAGTTTTTGAAATATTCTACTAAATTGATTTAGGCGTTATTTACACATCACACTGTATCACATAAACTAACAGGATTTGGGCAACACGGTAAAAAGATCTTAAATGAGTACTAAAAAAGTCAACTTTTCTCTAATTTAACCGAACTCGTAGCACTTACCGTTTCGAAGATAGCGATGGTGGCACACGCTATTTAAGACATCCTGTATATACATATATATATATATATATATATATATATATATATATATATATATATATATATATATATATATATATATATATATATATATATATATATATATATATATATATATATATATATATATATATATATATATATATATATATATATATATATATATATATATATATATATATATATATATATATATATATATATATATATATATATATATATATATATATATATATATATATATATATATATATATATATATATATATATATATATATATATATATATATATATATATATATATATATATATATATATATATATATATATATATATATATATATATATATATATATATATATATATATATATATATATATATATATATATATATATATATATATATATATATATATATATATATATATATATATATATATATATATATATATATATATATATATATATATATATATATATATATATATATATATATATATATATATATATATATATATATATATATATATATATATATATATATATATATATATATATATATATATATATATATATATATATATATATATTATATATATATATATATATATATATATATATATATATATATATATATATATATATATATATATATAGTCGACGTCATAACAAGAATCAAATCCTTGTTATGACGTTGTTGTACGTGGAAGAATAAAAATATACTAGACTTATCGTTTCGCATTGGAATGCACAAATGGATCTTTAGTTCCTTTTAATGCTCTGCGGCCGTGGAATAGTGCTGAACGTAGGAAAGTCATTCCAAACTGATATCGCATAATTCCAAGATCCGCGATTTTTTAATAATAGAGTTACATTTAATTTTCTATTGAAGATGAATAATCTCAGGTTACAGACTCATATTTTATATCTTTCACCTCATTTTTAAAATCAGTATATAAATTCATAAAATGAATTATAGTATTATTTAATTTCAGATGGATTTGATAAGATTACAAGTAGTAAGAAAAAATGGACATCTGTCCACGAATTTATATACACACTATATGAAAATATTAGAAAAAGTTAATTTGGAAATAAGTAGAATGGTTTTATGGTTTTTTAAGCCACATAAAAAAGTTTTGTATTATAACGTTATGCGACTGGATACTTGGCAGCTAAGGATTCAAATTATTGCGTTTGATACGTTATTATCTAGTGTTTATTATTGCAAACAGTGTTTCTTTATATATTAATGCAATATTTATGTGTTTTAATGTATGTCATGTTTTTAAACGTATTGAAAAATAACAAAGTTGTGTGATAACCTGTTATAAATTCGCATAGTAAGTGTGTATTACAAACTTGATTATTTAACAAAATAGTTTCTGTTTGAAGTTTGATCATTTTAATCTCCTAAACATTAAAAATGTATTATTAAAACATCCGGCAATAGTGCAACTCCAAAATAAAGGTTTAAGATGAATTAGAGCCAAGGCAAAAATGTTTTGCGCTGTCACGTCTTTATAATTCCTACTCTTTGGTTATAGTTTATATTTTGAATGTGTTCTACAAGTTTCATTTTAAGGAATAGAAAAAATATCAGCTTGAAAAATTTGCTAACCTCCTCAATATGCAAGTAGGTAGACGTTGGTTTGTCATACGATAAATGTGGTCGTATATAAGATAATAGTAATGTACATTTTTTACGACACGGAAAATTACGCGCAGTAGCGTAAGGGATGCAATAATCCGATGAGTAAAAAGTCACTTGGAGCCCCCTCTAAATTACATGAACTTAGAAAATATATACACACACTATTAAAGTCACTAAACAATTGCATCCTTACTTGCTGGCTCCCCTATAACGTATTTTTAAACTTATTTTTGAAGCTGGCATTGATCCTATAGAATTTAGTATCTCTGTAATAACGTCTATTCTAAAATTAGGGAATCCAGAAATAATTAATAATTATAGACTTATCAGTATTATAAATAAGTTTGTTAAACTATTCGAAAAGAGCTTGAAAGAGAGACTTGCACAGTTTTTAGAAGATATCACTATCAGAAGGTCAATTTAACTTTATTGAGGTCTTAAATTCAAGGCATACTATGTATGGTTTAATACAGTAATTTAGAAACAAATTGGACAATGATCAAAAGTGTACCGAGTTTTTAGATCTGGTTAAGGCCCTTGATACAGTTCCTCGCAATAAGCTTCTTAATGTTCTTGAACGAACACATTGAAATAAGGGGGCACTGTGTTGAAGATTTGAACTATCTTATGAATAGAAAACATGCAAAAATAAGGGAAACTTTTATGTACCATGTACTCTAAAAATTGCCGTTCCACATGAAAATGTTCTGAGGCCAATCCTATCTAATATTTATGTAGTATCAATGAATGAATTTAGCACACAGCAACACTGTTTAATATCGACAAATACTGCAATTGTCTTTAGTGGCAGAACCTGGGAAGAAACACAGAAAATTCAATGAAGGGTATTAATTGAAGTATCAAAAAATGGCTTGGTACACACAAGTTGTCCCCTAAACGTACAAAAAAAGTAATTATATCGCTTTTTCTAAAAGAGATGTAAACTGATCACCATTTCACTATACTATAGTACATAATTTAACAGAAAAAAAATAAAACCAAAGCACTAAATGTCTCAGAATTTTTATCGATCAATTTTTAAAATTGGACTTGCATATTAAATACTGTACAAATATTGTCTTTATTTTTACCTCGGCGAAGGGCAGCATTGCTGTTTGCTATGGGACTTCAGATATGAGATATTATTACCTTAAATGTGATTTAAATAGGAAAATATGTTTAGTTAGGCACTAAATGCGTATTTTTATGAAAAAATCGTATTTAGAATGATAAAATTAGAAGTATTGTAAGAAGTGAAATTCTGAACGAGGGAAGTTATGGGTAAAGGTGAATTTACCGATTATTTCTACTTTTTTACCTACCTGTGAAAAGAAAAGGTCTTCTCTCGTCTTGTCACGTGACACAAGAGAAAAGTGACTTCTCGTCTCGCCAAGAATGCTACGAGACGAGGCGAGAGAGACTCTCTCTCGTCTTCTCTGGTTTCTCTCGTGATATAAAAATTAGAAAAACTATTCCTAATTTTTTAACAAACGATATAAAAGTAACATTAAAAGCTTGATATTAAAATTTGTAACAGAAGAGCAATTTTTAATTAACTAAAATCTAAAAACTATAAGAAAAACGATTTATAAAGAGTAATTGTTAATTCGAAAAATTTTAAATTATTTTTTAAAGAATTTTCATTTTTAAATTTGAAGCATTCCTCAGTTTTTTATCAATTTTGTTAACCTCTTGCACTTACTGCACTTGAAAATGAATTTTACTATCTCTTATGAAAGACCCAACAAACCCACTACACACACTAGGAACTTTGGCGCTGCTACAGAGAAGCCGCGCATAATTAAAATAAAAGTGGTATTTTTTTCAGTTGTTTGTCGTGGGTTTGCAGTAATAAATACAAAAACATATTTAAAGTTTTGACTGATTTCAAGTGGGGAATATAATGGAATTTTGTCATATTCTCTGATGAGAGCCGGTTTGGGCTATTAAATGACATAAGATCAATACGAATCTCTGGAGGCCTAGAGTAAACTAGAATCTAAAGTAAACAGTAGACGTGTACAAGAATTTCATGCATACATTAGAATCTAAAACAAGAAATTAAATTTCTGGATGACAAAGCTAGTCAAATAGAGGGAACATCTAGAGAACACCGACAGAACGGTTGCCTTTACCGCTGCGTCCTGACTAGAATTGGATTGAGAGTTAACCTGCAGTTACGCATGGTGTCGATCCACGACGTATTCTTCCGGAATTGTGCGCCGCTTCAGATAAAATAAATTTGTAAATTTAGTCCGCGCCGAATACGGGATGTCGTAGAAAACAAAGGGGAATAATGCGTTAGTTTGTTTAGCTTTCACTTTGTCTTGTTATGTTATTACTAATACTTTTAATTAAGTTTTTAAGATATAAATGGTCTATATTTCTCTATATTTTTTATTTTGAAAATAGCATCAGTAAAAAAATATTTAAAAGTGTTTCACAAATAATATATAATTTATAGATTTTTGCATTTATTTCATATACATCCTGTATAATAAGATAACAAAAGTTACGTTTAACCTGGTAAATATCTAAATTGTACTTGTTTTCGAAAATATTTTTAAATAGATCTTACATAATAAAAACAAAATTTGCAAAAAGTTAAAGAGCAAAACAGAGTTTTTTTTCCTTTTAACTTGTTACGCAAAGGTAATACCTAGGTCCACCACCTAATTTTTACAAAAATATAAGTCAGTTTTGTTATAAACATTTGTAAAGACATTTTGGCATTGCCATTTGGTCAATCTAAAGCCCTTGTAAACGGTTACGATAAAAGACAAAGAAACGCCATTTTTATTTTCGTATTACAGATTAACAGAAGTTGTGTTTTAATAAAGATACAAGACAATGAAGTTTCGGGTACGTTAAAAATTTACTTAATTTTTTAGGATGAGTTAACAATGTGTTAAATGTTTTCTTTTTGACTTTTAAAAATGTTATTTCTTTTATACGTAGTTTGATTTAATTCATTTTATGTAGTTTTAAGTCGTTTAACTTACTCTACTAGTGGAACATATGCATATATTTGTCTTTTTACTTAAAAGTTGTATATTTGGTAATTACTTTTTATAAACTAAATAAACGATTCAAATAAAAAAAAATATTTTTTTTTCCAATAGTTTTTTATATTTAACATTAGCAATGCAAAAATATATATTTATAGGGAGACGAGAGAACTCGAGGGAAACGAGAAATTCTCAGCGAGAGAAGACTGTCTTGTCTCGTCTAGTGCTGTGAGGGAAAAGTGCCCTCTTATCTCGTCGAGACGAGAAGCAAGGATCTCTCGTCTTGATGACATCACTAGTGAAAATACATTTCTGGAGCTTCATCTTTTCGTTTTATTATGAAATAAGTCGTTAGAGGATGTGCGAGTTCTTTTGCTTATTTTAAATCCGTATTGACCTACTACCAAAAAAAAATCAATAATAGACCTAATATATGCCTATAAAGTGTTTTAGAGAAGCTTGTACCAAAATCAAACAAATTATTCAAAAATGTACAGTTTGTAATTTTTGAGGCTTATTTTAAGCCAAAAAGTTCATATAAATATATGTCCGCCATTCGTTCGTTTTTGAGATACAAAGTGTTGAAATTAAAAAAAGTAGATAATTTTTTGTCGTTCCATTTTCGTAAAAGCTATTTAATTAAAACTTTTTAACGTAACCATGGGCCTATATGAGGGTAACCTTGCAAAGTTTTAATAAAGAAAATAGCACGCCGCTATTTTTTTGTTAAATCATGAGGATAAGAAAAAGAAGAAAGTAAAAATATATAAAAAATATCTCTTGACAATTTTTCGTTACACTGATTATTTTTAAACGTTTAAATTCTGTTTTGAAGAACGCTTCTGATCCAATTTTAGTGTGGGTCAAAGTTATTCATAAATATTTAAAATCAGGATGTGAGATACTTTTTATAAAAAAGGATTAATTTTTTAGATATAGAGGGATTAAAAAATCTTTATTATTAACATTTTAAACACCCTGTATCTAAAAAATTAAACGTTTTGGAATTTGTGTTGATACAAATTTTCCTTTTTTTTAAAGCTCTCTACCTCATACTCAAAGATTTTTGAGCAACTTTAACCCGCCCTAAAAAAAAACGTTTCCTCGAAAAGGACCAGTCCAATGAAAAATTATCATTATCAAGAGACATTTGTTAGTGTATTTTTACTGTCTGTTTTCTCTAACGCTATTAATTTGACAAAAAAAAACAGTAGCGTGCTATTTTTTTCATTAAGATTTCACAAAGTTACCCATTTCTATGCCGATAGTTTAATAATAGCTAATATTTACAAAATATAACCCTCAAATATCTATTAAAATGTTTTAATTAAATAGTTTTTACCATATTAGAACAAAAAAAACTAGAATTTTTCACACCTTGTAACTCAAAGCGAAGGTCTTGCAGACACATATTTAGATAAACTTTTAGTCCTAAGTAAGCCAAAAAATTACAACCTTCATGTTTAGTCATTTTTCGTTTTACACTTTTTTGTCTTTCGGTTAAAATATTTATGTGGCATATTAACAGCAAAGTCGATAATAAAAATCGGTAAATTTCCTATAACCCCTTTAGTTCTGCACAGTCATTTATTAACACATATATTCTGTTTTCTCAAACATTTTTATTGAACGCCATTTTTTTTCCACCATATTGGAATCGTACCAAACAGTTTCTACTTATACCATACTTGATTTTGAGCATAATTTAAAATAAATTGAATAAGTACTTTTTACACTGATTTTTTTTGGGATCGCGATTTTTTCCCATCATGTTGAAATTATACCAGTTTATCCTTATATCACATTTAATGTTTGTACAAAATTTGAAGTCAACTGAATATGAAGATGTTTTTTAAATATTTTATTTGGCGTCATTTTGTTCCGCGAACTTGAATTCCTACCATAATTTTGCCAATTATGTATATATCACACTTAATGCTTGCAGAGCTTGGAAGCTAGAAGGGACTTCAAGAAGGAGCTCAGACATTGCAAAAGAGCAAGCTGGCGAAAGTTCTGCGGGGAGCTAAACACTCTCTCAGACTCAGCTCGGCTGCTTAAGCTCCTGGGCTCTGACAAGAATGAAATAGATGCCCTGATGAAAAGGGATAATACTTGGACTGGTAACGGAAAAGAGAATCTAAATCTTCTCCTCAGCACCCACTTTCCGGGAGGGGGCAACCGGGCCGCGATCCCAGAAGAGATGCTTAACCCTGAAACGGACTTGCTGGGAAAATTGTGACCAGTGAATCCATAAAATAGGCAGTGGCTGAGTTCAGTCCCTACAAGGCAGCAGGTCCTGATGGAATTATTATCGCAATGATGCAGGTCTAGATACCCTCCTCCCGCGTTTGGAGAGGATGTTTCGGGTAAGTATAGTATTGGGCTATGTCCCTATAGCGTGGCGGGGAGGAAAGACTACAGCGCCCCCAAGTTACTCAGAACATTTAGCTTAAAGTATGTCCTAATGAAAACTTTAGAAAAGATGGTTCACAGATACCTAATAAACACTCATAGAGTAACCACTACACAGGAAACAACATGCATACAGCCAGGGTAAGTCAACCGAGACTGCTCTCCATACTGTGGTGCTAAAAGCGAAAAAGGTTACAGCTGACAAGGAAATAGCACTGTCACTCTTCTTCGACGTAGAAGGTGCCTTTGATAAAGCCAGAACATCAACCATTTGCGGACGTTTAGTGAGCTGGGTGAAGTCGTACGGTTAGTGCTTCCATGGGAGACTGACAAATTGAGGCCGTGGTGCGAAGCGGCTGCCCTCAAGATAGTTGCATCTCGCTACGCCTAAGGTGTTTGGTAATGGATGGTTCTCTGGGAAAACTACAATCTAAGGGCTTTTATGGGCAAGCGTACGCAGACAACGGGCTTGTTATGGTGACAGGCAAGTTCCTAACAACTGTCTATGAACGAATGCAAGTGGCATGTAGGATAATTGAACAATGGTGCACCGAGCCGGGATTTTCAGTGAATCCAGATAAGACAGAGCTCATACTCTTCACCAGAGTACCCTGTACCAGAGACCTCTGCCTCTGAAGCAGGAGGTCAAATACCTCGGGGTGGTTATGGATAGTAAACTGACCTGGAAATCACACAACAAATCTAGGCAAGAATGTGGCGGAAGTGGGATTTATCTCCACAGGTCCTCCACTAGCGCTATACTGCGGTCATCCTACCAAGGGTCACTTACGGATCAGTGGTCTGGTGGCCGGCAGTGAAAAAGGTTACATATTGCCAAAAACTGGCCGGACTTCAAATACTTCCCTGCTTAGGAGTTGCTGGATCAATGAGGACTACACCAGGCGCCGCATTCAACGTTCTCTTGGGCTTCCCAGAGCTTTCGATATGGATCAAAAAGGAAGCCATGGCCTCGTGCAAAAGGATGGACGACTGCGGAACTTGGTATGAAAATCCAACAGGAATGGGCCACATGAAAATCGCCGTCATAATGCGTCAGGAGATCCCCATCCTGTCCACGAGGGCGATTTTTCCAGACAGTCGTCTTAGGCTCACTAGGCCTTTTGAAATTGAAATTCAAACAAGGGATCTATGCAGGGAGAATAGGACACCCCATCAAGCTGACGTTCAATCGTAGTATACAGACGGCTCGTGGATGGCCAGTTCCGGGTCAGCCGCCGCCAGAATATACCGTCGGACAATGGCGTCGGAGAGGCCTTTCCGCTGGGAAAACATACAACTGTTTTTCAGGCTGAAGTCTATACTATATTGCAGGTTGCAATAAAGGAGGAAGTCAGGCTGGAAGCGGAGAGTGAAATCCGCGTTCACTCAAATAGTCAGGCGGCTATTAAAGCCATCGGTAAGCCCAGGATGAGCTCAGCTCTGTCTAGGAATGCAGAGGTGCACTAAGTGAGCTAACAACGACAAAGGTGGTGAGATTAAAATGGGTCCCGGAGCATAATGCTGTCGAAGGCAACGAGAAAGCGAATCAGTTCGCCAGACGCGGATCGACGCTCCAATTCTCGGGCCCAGAACCCTGCCTAGGTATAAGTAAAGAATACTGCTCGCAGGCCCTGAATAGATGGACCTGAGAAGAGACAAAGGAGAATTGGTCAAGGACGAACTACTGTCGACAGGTATTCGGGATCTAATTGGCATTTTAAAAGGACACTGTAAACTAAACAGTCACATGTAACAGCCCTTGTTTTCCTAACTGTGGGGCAGAGAAGCAGGATCCCTATCATCTTATTGACACGTGTGAAAGGTGGCCAAGACTACGCTGGAATACGTTCGGCGTTGAGTCCCTCTCCAAGGGAAAATTACAACATCTCGACTGGGCAAGATGCTTTTCTTCATTAGAAGTCGGGTCGCTTTCGTAGAGAAGTGGAATGAGGTGGGTGGGACCGGGGTTAGTGAAAAGAGGCTTTTAGGCCTACTAATGCTTGCATAAAGTTTAAAATCAATCTAATAAGTAGTTTTTTTACGCTGATTTTTTAAAATATTTTATTAGGCCGCCATTTTTTTGCTATTTTGGATTTGTACCAAAATGTTGACAGTTCGTATCTATATAACACTTGATTTTTGTGCAAAATTTGAGGTAAATTATGTAAGTAGTTTTTAATCATACATTTTTTAACATTTCACTAGACCGCTATTTTAGTTCGGTCATAGTGGATTTTTACCAATATATTACCAGGTCATCTCCATATGACCTTTAATTTTTGACCAAAATTTAAAGTCAACCGGGTAAGTAGCTTTTAGCAATGACTGACAGAACGACGGAATTGAGAAAACAAGTTTTTTGGCATCTAGAAATGCTAAAACGTGAAGGTATGTAAAACCTGGGAGGGTGACTTTTTTCACCATTACAAACATTATTTAGCCAGCATTTTATTCCGCTCTCTTGAAGTCATACCACAATTTTAACAATTCATGCCTATATCACACTTCAATCCAGTGAGTAGTTTTTTAGGCTGATTTTTTAAATATTTTATTTTGTTTTTACTCCACTCGTAATTATGAAAAATTCACCCTCCGAGATTTTTTCAGAACTTCACGTTTCAGAGTCCTAGATATCGAAAAATATGTCCGGTTTGCCTGTCTGTCTGTCTGTCTGTCTACTGTCTGTCTTTTCGCGGCATAGCTAAAAAACTACTTACTCGATTAACTTTAAATTTAGGTCATAAATTAATGGTATGGGGATGACCAGGAAACATTTAGTAAAAATCCAATTATTAAAAATATCCAAGATGGCGGAACAAAATAACGGCTTAATAAAACATTTAAAAACTCAGCCTAAAAAACTGCTTAATGGATTGATTTGAAATTGTGTGCCTTTACTAATTGTGATATAGGGATCAACTAGTAAAATTGTGGTACTAATTCAAGATGGCCGAACAAAATGGCGGCGAAATAAAATGTTTTTAATCATGAAAACAATCATAATCTCAGATTTTACATATCTTCAGCGTCCCTAGCCAAAAAAAAATATGTTTTATCAATTCCGTCAGTCGGTCCGTCTGTCGGCTGTCTTTCATTTGTAGACAGCTTAAAAACTACTTACCCCATTGATTTGATAAAAAAATTAAGGGTCACATGGGGACATTACATTCTAAATACTTTTTATGTTATGTCCCAGATAAACCTACAGGTTACAACCTGTAGGTTTATCTGGGGTTATGTTTCCTATAATAGCTAAATTCAAAAATTTTCCAGAAAATGACCCTTGAAAATTGGCATTTTTATACCTTTGAAGTTCTGTAAATCCCAAACGCCTTAACTTGAAACAAAATGGATTGCAGTTTCCTATCTTATTTTGTTATCTGTCTCCTGTCACCAATTTCTACTTTGACCGGAAATGTCAAATTTTGACACTTCCTGTCAAACCAGAAATTAAGGTAGGAAAATAGATAGTTAAAAATTAAGATAGCATAGCAAGTTAAGTCGTTTGTGAGTTACAGAGCTTTGAAGAGTCATAAAAATGTCAATTTTCAAGCGTCATTTTCTCCAAAATAGTTGATTTTAGATATAGGAAACATAACACAAAAAGTATTTAGAATGTTCAAGAAAATACAAAAATGCAATAATATACAGGGCATTCTATTTAGAAAACGGATGTTGCCATGTTAAGATAGAAGCGCCGCACATTTAAAATATTTTAAAAAGAGAGTTTATGTTCATCTATGGCTAGAGCCAAATTTTCAGAGTAATATGAAGCACCGTGTATATATATATATATATATATATATATATATATATATATATATATATATATATATATGTATATATATGGTAGTATATTTTTATTCCACGTACACCAACGTCATAACAAGAATTGGAACATGTTCTGCATCATAGCAGACCCAATGATCCATTTTTGTCAAACGACGATCGCGATTTCGCTCTTATTAGAGCTCATCAGGCCGCCATAGAGTAGCGAGCGTGTAAGGCAAAGGCACAAAATGGAATCACAAAAACAACTACTCCGCTGGTTAATACGACGACCGGCATTGAATTACACTGCGACCCCTGGCTTCCGTTGGGAGCATTAAATGGTAGTATATTTTTATTCCACGTACACCAACGTCATAACAAGGATGTGATCGTTGTTTTGAACATGTTCGGCATCAGAGCAGACACAATGTTCCATTTTTGTCAAACGACGATCGCGATTTCGCTCTTGTTAGAGCTTATCAGGCCGATATAGACTAGGGAGCCCTCTGTAGGGCAAAGGCACAAAATGGAATCACAAAAACAATTACCCCGCTGGCTAATACCACGACCGGCATTGAATTACACTGTGGCTATATATGTATATATATATATATATATATATATATATATATATATATATATATATATATATATATATATATATATATATATTTTTTTTTTTTTTGTTGGTTATGGGTTAACTCATTGAAAAATAGAACTATATTTTACATCGACATTTCGCTCATTATATTGTGCTTTCTCAAGATGGAAATTTATTTTCTAAAATAAAAAATATAGTTAATATATAAACTTTCAAATGGTTAAAAAACATTACATTTAAAACAAACAATGACCACAAAAAGAAAAACACATCTATCGATTTTACGAATGTTTTTATATAACAGTTATTTCGATAGGTGTGGAATTCTGCTAGTCTGTATATAAAAACGTCTTTTATAAAAAAGAAAAGAAAAAATGTCTCGTTTTTATTTACAAACTAGCAGAATTCCACGCCTATCGAAATCCCTGTTTTCTCAAAACATTCGTAAAATCGTCATGTTTCCAAGGTGCGTACCATGTATAATATTAATTTTGTTTAAAATGTATTTTTCTTTTTACCATCGCACTATCGTATCAGACCATCCCACTATCGTATCAGACCATACATCTTTCATTGACAAGGGATCCTTATAGTAAAAAAGTATAATAGGCTACAATAAAGCTACCAAGCTTTTCTTAACTTCACTACTGAATGTGTCTTAATGTATTATTTTGTAATTGTTAATACGGTTCAGATCTTCTAATTATATGCTGCGTTACTTCAAGAAGCAGCGCTCTAAAGGTGCAGTGACATTAGAAGAACATTGATTTTTTATATATTTAATAAATAAGTTTTATTTACTTTATCTTGGACATTGCGAAACTAGGAGCTTTAGTTGATCTAACTATGGTGCGGCAATGTGAGTTTGTAAAAAAATGGCCGTTTAAGTTTGGAATTTCCTTTTCCAGGGGACTTGTTATGTCTAATGGAAGATACCTTTATCATTTATTTTGGGTCACATGACGTATTAACCAATCCGGTTGAGTACAATAGAACGTTTATTTCGTCGGGGGTCATGTGAGAATCCTCAGATGCATAATGATACAAGAAAAACTCGGTGATTATTTTGACGATTACAATAGTTTTTCCTACCAGAGAATTAAAATAGTCAAGGGCATCTCACGCTCAAAAAAATGTACTGCGATTTCGAAATTCACTAGATTTTGGATGAAATCTGGGGAAATAATAAAGTTTGGGATGATTTCGGGCCTTTTTTTAATTTTCACTTGAGTTGGGCCAATTTTTTATATAAGTGTTGTAAGGTAAAGGAATTTAAATGGCGATTCTTTAGGTAATTAAAAGTAAAAATCTGTTCGTAAACATGTTCTAAACTGGCGAGAATTTAAGATTTAGGATATTGAAAATTAAAAAACATCTTTTATTTTTTACATTTAGCTATTAACATGGAATAACGATATGAATATTGGCTATTCTATTTTTATCTTATAGTGCTCGATTTTCTTACTTTCCTCGCAACGGGAAAGTATTCTAGTTGCAAAAAAACAGTTTTCGCAGTTCCGTCGGTTAGTCTGTATGTCTGTCCGCGACAAAGCTCAAGAACTGCTTGTCCTATTTTCTTTAAGTTTTGGTTAAAAATTAAAAGTCATATGATGATGACATAGTATCATTTTGGTAAAAATCCAATATGGCAGAACAAAATGGCGGCCTGTTGAAATGTTAAAAAATTATTACTAAAAAACTGCTTATCCATTTTATCCAAATTTTGCAGAAAAATTAGGTGAGACATAACCATCAACTGATAAGTTTTACTACAAATCCAAAATGGCGGCCTAATAAAATGTGTCAATGCAGAAAACTACTACATCGATTATGTTCAAATTTCAATTTTCAAAAATCAAATATTATATAGGGATGAACTGTTAAAAATGTTGAGACAAATTCAAAATGGGAGAACAAAACGGTGGCCTAATTAAATTAACAAGTAACAAAATTCGTCGGCCGTATTGGCGCCGCCATTTGAAAAAAGTACTTATCGGATTGATTGATTGATTGATTGATGACATCCCCATTATAAATATTTATTACTAAAAATGTATGAATTGCTCACTTAATATCGACTTTTAATCAAATCTGTATAAATATTAAAATTCGCTCGCATTCTAGGCATTCCTACTCTCATTTTTTAAATATTTACTAAAAATGTATGATATGTATTTTCAAATACCCCCAGATGCCTACTTTCTCTTAGCCAACTCTACACAAATGTTAAAATTCCGCCGCCATGTTGGCAAATGTTTTGAATTTTTAAAATTCAAAAATTTTAAAATTAGTATGCTATGCCGCCACTTTTAATTCTCAAATATTGACTAAAATTTCATAACTTTTATTCTTAAATACTTGTAGATCTTATTTCTTGCCGAATCTGTACAAATGACAAAATTTTATATTGGCGCCACCATTTTAATCCCCACAAATGTTAAAATCATCCGCAAAAATTTTAAAATTTTTAAATTTTCCTAGGCACCGATTTTCAGTTTTAGCTACACAAGTAACAAAATTCGTCGGCCGTATTGGCGCCGCCATTTTGGGTTTCTAAACGTTGACTAAAAAAATTCAGATTTTTTATATTCGAAAGTGTATGCATTTCAAATTTGAAAATACGGCCGACGAATTTTGTTACTTGTGTAGCTAAAACTGAAAATCGGTGCCTAGGAAAATTTAAAAGTGTCAGTCAGCATTTAAAAATTTAAAATAGCGGTGTCAAAATGACAATGTCAACAGGTCGGACGGATGATTTTAACATTTGTGGGGATTATTTAAGAATGCACAATAAAAATCAAAATGGTGGCGCCAATATAGCAAACGAATTTTGTCATTCGTACAGATTCGGCAGAAATATCAGTATCTACAAGTATTTAAGAATAAAAGTTATACAATTTTTGTCAATATTTGAGAATTAAAAATGGTGGCACCACCATAGCAGACTAATTTTAAAATTTTTGCAGATTTGTTTAAAATTCGGCATTTGGGGGTATTTAAGACTGCACATCATGGATTTTTGTCAACATTTTAAAAATTCAAGATTGTAATGCCAACATGTCGGCGGAATTTTAACATTTGTGTAGATTTGGCTAAAAGAAACTAGGCATCTGGGGGTATTTGAAAATACATATCATACATTTTTAGTAAATATTTAAAAAATGAGAGTAGGAATGCCTAGAATGCTAGCGAATTTTAATATTTATTCAGATTTGATTAAAAGTCTATATTAAGTGAACAATTCATACATTTTTAGTAATAAATATTTATAATTCGGATGTCATCAATCAATCAATCCGATAAGTACTTTTTTCAGATATTTTTAAACATTTAATTAGGCCACCGTTTTGTTCTCCCATTTTGAATTTGTCTCAACATTTTTACCAGTTCATCCCTATATAATATTTGATTTTTGAGCAAAATTTGAACATAATCGATGTAGTAGTTTTCTGCATTGACACAACATTGTATTAGGACGCCATTTTGGATTTGTAGTAAAACTTATCAGTTGATGGTTATGTCACACCTAATTTTTCTGCAAAATTTGGATAAAATGGATAAGCTTGTTCTGCCATATTGGATTTTTACAAAATGATCATATGACTTTTAATTTTTAACCAAAACTTAAAGAAAATAGGACAAGCAGTTCTTGAGCTTTGTCGCGGATAGACATACAGACTAAACGACGGAACTGCGAAAACTGTTTTTTTGCAACTAGAATACTTTCCCGTTGCGAGGAAAGTAAGAAAAAGCGAGCGTTATAAGACAAAAATAGAATAGCCTATAGTCATATCGTTATTCCATGTTAATAGCTAAATTTAAAAAATAAAAGTTTTTTAATTTTCAATATCCTAAATCTTAAATTCTAACCGCTTTAGAACATGTTTAAGAACAGATTTTTACTTTTAATTACCTAAAAAATCGCCATTTAAATTCCTTTACCCTCACAACACTTATATAAAAAATTGGCCCAACTCCCCCAAGTGAAAATTAAAAAAATGCCCGAAATCATCCGAAACTTTATTATTTCCCCAGATTTCATCCAAAATCTAGTGAATTTCGAAATCGCAGTACGTTTTTTTGACTTTGACCCTTTGACTATTTTAATTCTCTGGTAGGAAAAACTATTGTAATCGTCAAAATAATCACCTCAGAGTTTTTCTTGTATCATTATGCATCTGAGGATTCTCACATGACCCCCGACGAAATAAACAATCAAAATCACTGATAAAGGTATCTTCCATTAGACATAACAAGTCGCCTGGAAAAGGAAATCTAGCTGTTTACTTAATGATTAAAAGACAATTCCACACTTAAACGGCCATTTTTTTACAAACTCACATTGCCGCACCATAGTTAGGTCAACTAAAGCTCCTACTTTCGCAATGTCCAAGATAAAGTAAATAAAACTTATTTATTAAATATATAAAAAATCGATGTTCTTCTAATGTCACTGCACCTTTAGAAAGCTGTTTCTTGAAGTAAGGCAACATATAATTAGAAGATTTGAACCGTAGTAACAATTGCAAAATAATACATTAAGACACATTCAGTAGTGAAGTAAAGAAAAGTTTGGTATTTTTTTTCAGCAAATTAATTTCTTTAATGTTAAATTTTATTGTAATTCCACGACCCGCTATTGATTTTTAAGCCACGCCGGTCACGTGACTGTAACAATCTTTACTTAGCCTATTATACTTTTTTACTATAAGGATCCCTTGTCATTGAAAGTGGGATGGTCTGATACGATAGTGGGATGGTCTAATACGTGGAGTTGTCGTTCGGGGTTGCCATATCTAACTAAAACTCTTGTTACTGGTGTAATCTGATCTAAGGCTTTGGGTATTTTAACTTGTATTTTACTATTTTGCAATAAAAGTAGTTTCTTTATACTGCTTAGAAACTAATACTGGAAAAACATTACTATTTTTTGTATAAAAATTTTATTGCATCATGTTCTGGCTAGGCTAGGCATCGTCGTACGATCCACCTTATACTGTGAGGTAATCTTAGCAGTGGCTAAATATGTAAATAATGAACTCTATTTTTATTCTTACTATGATATATATTTATATATATATATATATATATATATATATATATATATATATATATATATATATATTATATATATATATATATATATATATATATATATATATATATATATATATATATATATATATATATATATATATATATATATATATATATATATATATATATATATATATATATATATATATATATATATATATATATATATATATATATATATATATATATATATATATATATATATATATATATATATATATATATATATATATATATATATATATATATATATATATATATATATATATATATATATATATATATATATATATATATATATATATATATATATATATATATATATATATATATATATATATATATATATATATATATATATATATATATATATATATATATATATATATATATATATATATATATATATATATATATATATATATATATATATATATATATATATATATATATATATATATATATATATATATATATATATATATATATATATATATATATATATATATATATATATATATATATATATATATATATATATATATATATATATATATATATATATATATATATATATATATATATATATATATATATATATATATATATATATATATATATATATATATATATATATATATATATATATATATATATATATATATATATATATATATATATATATATATATATATATATATATATATATATATATATATATATATATGTATATTTTTAGAGATTTTTTTTTGTTTAGTTCTGAACCTTTTATACATATATATTCTAATTTTGTTTTCTTGGGTATTTTGGTTCGATAGTTGGAATAAAATTAAAACAAATTTAATTTCATTTTTTTTACATTTTTATAGACGTTTCGACCATTTATGGTTGGTCTTCATCAGTATTTTTTTGTGTGTCTGTAACAATAGAAAAGTGAGAAAAAGCGAATATATCCTTAACGCGTTTAACAATTTTCACCAAAAACTTAATTTCACCATCGAAACTGAAAAAGATAAAAAAATAAATTTTCTAGACATGACCTTATATAACAAAGAAACTTGCATAAAAACAAAGTGGTATACAAAAAATACTTGGTCTGGTAGATACATAAACTATCTTTCGCAATACCCACACTCCCAAAAAAAATCTGTGATTATAGGGCTCGCGGATAGGGCAATCAAATTAAGCGATCTAGAATTTCGACAAGAAGCTATCCAAAAAGCAAAAAATACTTTATTAAAAAACAGCTACCCAATGAAATTAATAAACTCAATTTTTAAGTCCCGATTAAATAACATTAATAAAAATAATTCTAACCCCAGCAACAATCAAAACAATAAAAATAAATATATTTCAATACCCTATATTCAAGGACTGTCGGAAAATTTACAAAAATCCCTTAAAAAACAAGATCTAATTTTTTTCCTCTTTAAAATCAAAAACACCTAAGTTTCAAAAAACACACACTATATACAAAATAAAATGCAACGACTGCCCAAAGGTCTATATAGGGCAAACCACACAGTATCTTAAAAATCGTTTGAATGGACACAAGTATGTGTATGTGTACGGAAATTAATCAAAAAAAGAGAGAGTTTTTGGAAATGTTATACATAAAACGGGAGATCAATGCTATAAATGACAAAACAGACAAAGAATTTGAGCCAAATATATTATAACGTTATCAAATAACTCTAAAACTGACTTCATATATACATTAAATTAATATAATAAAAACAAACTAAATTAGCTTCCTTTCTTCTAAATTCAAAAGTAAATAAACAATATATCATCTTTTAAATAATAAAACAGTTCAAAACAAATCTAATTATCTTTGCTTTTTTAAACTAATATATTTAAAAAAAAAACCCATAGAATTCCTTAACCGACGTTTCACATGAATGCATTCTGCCAGTTAAAGCAGTGTCGCTCGAAGATAGACATACTCGTAGCAATTAATATTATTAAAACGTGCTGTTTTTAAATGTTGCATAAAGATGAATTCTGAAAGATCCTTCTTATGGTAAGTCATCTAAAATGTTAAAATAATATTATTAATAATTTGTCCATACAATTTATAATAGTCTTTTAAGAAAAATATCTTATCTCAGTTTTCTATTGTTACAGACACACAAAAAAAATACTGATGAAGACCAACCATAAATGGTCGAAAAGTGTATAAAAATGTAACAAAAATGAAATTAAATTTGTTTTAATTTTATTCCTACTATCGAACCAAAATACCCAAGAAAACAAAATTAGTATATATATATATATATATATATATATATATATATATATATATATATATATATATATATATATATATATATATATATATATATATATATATATATATATATATATATATATATATATATATATATATATATATATATATATATATATAAATATATATATATATATATATATATATATATATATATATATATATATATATATATATATATATATATATATATATATATATATATATATATATATATATATATATATATATATATATATATATATATATATATATATATATATATATATATATATATATATATATATATATATATATATATATATATATATATATATATATATATATATATATATATATATATATATATATATATATATATATATATATATATATATATATATATATATATATATATATATATATATATATATATATATATATATATATATATATATATATATATATATATATATATATATATATATATATATATATATATATATATATATATATATATATATATATATATATATATATATATATATATATATATATATATATATATATATATATATATATATATATATACATATAAATATATATATATATATATATATATATATATATATATATATATATATATATATATATATATATATATGAAATTACGCTATATTCTTGACGTTTCGCCCGTCCTAGCAGGCTTTTTCAGAATTTTTTTTTTATTATTTTTCGTGACGACCTACAAGTATTTAAAAAATGTAATATTTGAAGTACACAGATTTTCAAAATATTTGATGGAACATGTACATTAATATATTCTTAGTCAGATATTAAAATTTAGCTATATACAAGTAAAAATAAACACAAAAAAAACAAGACAAACAGGAAAATTAGTACGTACCTCGGAAATTGTTATTACATTATGCATATATATGTTTATGTTTATAGTTCTGTGCTCTCTGGGCTTTTTTTACATTACCATTCTCCTAAGAAATAGGTTTTTTGTTCCTTTTTTATTAATATAATCTATAAGTAGAGTCAGTAATTCAAGATAACAGTTTGGAATGTATTGGGAAATTAATAAAATATTTGTGATACCATGCCTGTATACGTTTTGTTATTTTGCATGTGTTAAATTATAATAAATTTGACTTAAATTTTTAACGTCGTGCTTTTCATCTACAGCATATTTTTCTCTATTTATATGAATCATTTCCTTGATAACGAGTTTTTGATACCTTTGATCTGTATCTAAGATTTTTGTATTGACATAATCAAATTCATGTTTGGTTGTTTGCTCGTGTTTGTGTAGAGCTGTTGACACATTTTTCGTGTACTTGTGTCCCTTTAACCTGTTTTCTCCAAAAGTTGCGTTGTCATGCCTTTATTAAAAAAATAATTAAACCGAGGACTCATAAATTTTATAATAAAGGAAAACACGCCAACCTTTTAATACAGGACAACACACCAAAAAATATGTTGCAATGCCTTACACAAACCAATTGTCAGAAAAAATAAAATACATTTTAGCTCAACACAATATAATAGTGTGTCACAAAGCACAAAATTTAATAGGTTCTTTTATCACTCACCTAAAAAGTAAAGTCCTAAAAAATAAAATATCAAATTTGGTATACACAATACCTTGCTTAAATTGTCCAATGAAATATATAGGCATGACAACGCAACTTTTGGAAAACAGGTTAAAGAGACAAGTACACGAAAAATGCGTCAACAGCTCTACACAAACACGAGCAAGCAACCAAACATGAATTTGATTATGCCAATACAAAAATCTTAGATACAGATCAAAGGTATCAAAAACTCGTTATCAAGGAAATGATTCAAATATTATCTTGAATTACTGATTCTGCTTATAGATTAAATTAATAAAAAACGCACAAAAAAAAACGTATTTCTTAGGAGTATGGTAATGTAAAAAAATTAGTCGCCCAGAGATCACAGAAGTATAAACATAAACATATATATATGCATAATGTAATAACAATTTCCGAGGTACGTACTAATTTTCCCGTATGTCTTTTGTTTTTTTTGTGTTTATTTTTACTTGTATATAGCTAAACTTTAATATCTGACTAAGAATATATTAATGTACATGTTCCAAATCAAATCATTGTTTTGACTTTTTAGGCAAGATTTTACGCTCCTAGTACCATATTCATTGACGAAATCGATTCATTATGTTCTAGAAGAGGTTCAGAGTCGGAACACGAAGCTTCTAGGCGAGTTAAATCTGAACTACTTGTGCAAATGGATGGTATCACTGCAAATAATGCTGAACCAGGTAAAATAGTTATGGTTCTTGCAGCGACAAATTTCCCCTGGGATATTGATGAAGCACTCAGGCGAAGATTAGAGAAAAGAATTTATATTCCATTACCAACCTTGCAGGGAAGAGAAGCTCTCTTAAAAATTAACTTAAGAGAGGTAAAATTAGATCCAGGTGTAAATCTTACTAGCATCGCTCGCAAACTTGAGGGATACTCAGGTGCAGACGTAACCAATGTATGTCGAGACGCTTCGATGATGTCTATGAGAAGAAAAATCAGTGGTCTAAGACCTGATCAGATCAAACAGTTGCCAAAAGAGGAACTGGATCTTCCTGTAACCACAAGAGACTTTGAAGAAGCCATCGCAAAAAATAATAAGAGCGTCTCCAAAGAAGATCTAGATAAATATGAGAAATGGATGAACGAGTTTGGGTCTTCTTGATGATATTGCTGGTAGAAAAATTTAAAAATACTAATTTATAATATAAAGCTGGTTATTAATAAGCAAATCTTTGCATTTTTACACTGCGTATTGGTTTTTATTGGATTAAGTAGATAACAGACTGAGATCAAAAACGAATTACATTCCGACATGAGGCAACAGAAATGTAACTGTTGGAGACTTGAAGCACAACACGCAAATTTTTAGTAAAAATCCAAATGAATTTTCGGTAGGAATTAAATTTTGTACCGATTTTAGTGTTTTTTTTTCAAACGTAAAAGGGAGCACAGCGAAATATTTCTATAAACTGCACACTCCAAACTCGCAATCTTTTTGAAAATTTAGAATTTTATATCCTGAAGTTACTTTTAGTTTATTTAAAACATACCGTACTTGATTCCATAAAAAATATCTTGTAACAGGTGCTAGGAAATATTTGCTTCTTTTTGAAAAATCCTGTTTTATCTGAATGAGTTTTTTTTTGGAAAATCGAAGTACTGTAGGAGTTTTTTATTTTTATCTCATTTCTAATGCACGAAGTCGTTTTAACAAAGTCTTTCCTGTATAAGCAGACATCGTGTGTGGAACACAGAAGTATTTCATTCGATTTATAATCAGAAATGAAGTCCATAGTTTAGACCTTTGTTCATAGATTTAGCTTTTTAATTTTTTCAATGTTTTGAATGTGTCAAAAGCATTAACACTTCAAGGCGATGATTATGCTTACCTTTTAAATGTTCCTAACGATTTATTTTTTAGTGTTTTAAATGTTCCAGTTGGAAGTTTTATTTGTACTTAGAACACGTTTGTGTGAATGAAGTGAGATACATGTGCGTTGTACTACAGTAGTTTCGGGCCATTTGGCTACGTCTCTTTATATAGTTTAGTTTTATTAATAGTATACAAAATGCGCCACGACGAAGGGGGGCGATTGTTAAAAACAGGTGGTTTCCATGGATTTGTAGAGTTTTAACCAATAACCAATGAATAATGCAGCATTTCTATAGTTGCCTTCTTTTCATTGCCCCCGATTTGTGCGGCGAACTTTAGTTCACTCAAGCTAACATACTTAAAAATATATTAAAACAAAAACCCTGAAAACGCGATTTGTTTCAGCCTCTTAGTTTGTTAAAATAACTAGTTAAAGGTATTATTTTCTTTAAGGATTTATTAAAATGTGCGGCCTCTAAACCCTAATTTATTTCTGTTTTAAGCATAAAATAATCTTTACAAACATAAATCATAATTACGAAATGACAGTGACATAAGCGAAACATAACTGGCGAACTAAGAGTTTTAAGTACCATAGCAACTAGATCTGGTCTATCTCTTAAACCTTTTTAGTAAATACGGGGGTAATTTCTATTATTAGGTATTATTATTTGATCATATTAAATATGTATTAGGGTGTATTACCTGCTTGGGATATTACTAAAGAAAACATTATGTGAGTTGAAGGAACATAATTTATTTTTACATTACATTTTAACACTTATAAATTAACTATATTAAAATAACTACATATATAAATCTATTATACAGTGTGTTCACCGATGAATCTAACTATATTTGTATAAACTTTCTTAGTGTCTCATAAAATTAATTTAAATGCTTACAAAGAAAGGAAACCGCATCAAATTTTCAGAAAATGTATACAAAAAAACGTCCGTACGATGCACAACATAACACCTAAACAAATGACCATCAATTTTGGTTTTACCTTGACTATCTCCGTCCTTCCTTTCCGTTTCATTCTAGAGTCAATTACAGCGCCAAACGGCTGGTCCATTTTAATTTAATATGTCTATGAGCTTACCTCAGTTTTCAAGCATTACAGTGCCATGCCAGTTACGTAGTATAAACTTCACTTTGATTAGAATAGCTCTCTTGCAGTGGTGCGATTTAGGTTTAGCTCAAAAACATTTTAATGCGTATTTTAAAGCTATAAAGAAATATAAATGTTATTGAAAATAGTTATTTATGACATGTGTTAAAAGTATATTTTTAAGGCGCGCATACGAAATTTCACATGCCCAGAAAATCCCGAATGCAATATGAGATTGCTTACGATAAGTTTGTGAAATAGTGTGAAGAGAAATGTATTTCTAAGAAATTTACTGAAAATGTATTACGTGCCTATTTAGCGGAGAAAGCGAAGGTAGATGTGAAGGAATTCATTTTTCAAGTTTATATTGTACGATTAATATTAATGTTAATAAGTAAAATATAAATGTTTTTTACGTTTGCTTTCTAAATTTAACATTTCACTTTTAACACTAGTGCCTTAAAGTAACATTTTTAAGGCTACTACGGGGTGTTAAGTGTTTTAACCCTTTTGTAGAAAAATATACTTTTTTCTCTAAATGGTTTAAACCCGGTAATCAATTAAGACAGTCCAAACCTGTAGTTTAATCTTTATAATGGTCCATTTACAGCGTACTCACTCTAAACCTCAGGTTGAGTCTAGACTTTACTTGTAATATCCAGTCTAAACAACCGAATAAAGCAACAATAACCCGGGTTTAAACCAAAACGCCTCCGTATAAACCAGTTACGAACTGTCGTTTGTATTTATTTTTTCAGAAAAACCAAATTTGTATATATATATATATATATATATATATATATATATATATATATATGTATGTATTTTTGAATGAAAATATTTAACTTTGAATTTTATCAAAAAAAATGTACGTTGCACTTCGAGTGTCCAACATTTCGTTTGTGCTCATTATTGATGATATTTAACATTGAATTGAAAATTTTCGAATAATACCCATAGGTATATTCACCAGTCAATTTAACCACTATGATAAAGTTATCAAACCTAGTATATTTACAATTGGCAACATTGGACCCATTTGATGGACATATTATAATATATAGGATATTCTGTTAAAAAAAACAATAACTTTCTAATAAGTTTTCCAATACATGTGCTTGTTGTTATATTAGGATCTTTTTGATTCATGTAATACTAAAAATAAATAAGTTAACGTGGATGGACATTATGAGTGATCATCTTGTAGGTATCGTTCAAACTTCAAGGTCAAAAGTTATTAGTGGTTTTTTTTTACATTTGGGAAAAAGTAATTTTGTTTAAAATAAAATTTGGTGAAATTGCTGGTCAATTGGCCAAAAAGTTATTGACAGGTTAGATGCACAATCCTAATTACATATATGCTATTTTTATAGAATGCTTAACAAAACGTGTGTACCAGATACTTAAATTTAGAGAAAATATTTTGTGTTTATATATAATAAACTTAATAATTTTTGCCTATTTTTTTAATTAATTAACACCATTTTAGTGATTATTTAACCCTTAATTTTAGTTTAATGTCTAAATATTATTTCATAATTTTAACATAGTGAAGGCAAAGAAACTCGTACCAGTGTTTTATTTCAAGTAACTGTTTTTCTAGCCTCAGCCATAAAGCATTTTATGGCCAGTCGAACCTAAAAGGGAATTGCATTGTATAGCTCTTTCATTCATACTGAGGTATCAGTTATTCGCTAGTAAACAACTTACGAGGCAAAAACATAAATTTCGTAAAATTGGTGATTAAAATATAAACTTACCCAACTAGCAATTCACCACTGTAACAACGTATGGTCGCGCGACCCGACGCTAACGTCGACACCCAACGTCGTATCGATATCGACACAACCGGTATATCCACCAATTTGGTCAATCAAATTTGGATCGTTACGACTTTGTCATTATTGACTAAATCTAATCATCTGGTCAGCGAAAGTTTAAAATTTGTACCTGTGTTCCAACTATAGTTAAAATAATTAAACTTATGTTGGAATATAAATTTTACAAACAAATCGGTGTGATGGCTAGTGGCAAGAAAAATAGCAAGTCCTTAACGTTCACAAAATCAAAACGAACGTCAGTTTATCTATAAATATGTATAAGATAGCTGGAAATACGCGCCGCGCTTCGGAAAATGTAATTTTTTGAATAAAAAAATTATTTGACTTTGGAATCACTATAAAGAAAATTAAAATTTACATTAGAAAATAGACATATTAAAGACAAATTAATATGTCTTTAATACTTAGTCGATAATTATATCAATTTTGTACATTGTAGTCTATAAATATTCAAAATATTAAAAATTAATATATTTTTACTAACATTGATGTCCTGTCATACCGAAGAGTAATAAGCAAAAATGGCGTTTTCGGTCAAAATTCCTAAATATGGCCCTATTTTGACTTGAAGGAATAATAAGTTAAATTTGCACTACTTTTTTACCAAAATTGATTTCGTCAAGACCTTTAATCTCATAGGCATCCCTCCAATCAAAACACTTTAGAGTGCACGCGTATTTTAAATCTGATTTTCGATGTTTTAAGGTGTGATTGTATGGAATTAACAATGATTTTTGGCTTTAATGATGGTTTTACAAACGAACCTGAGCTAACCTAACATTAACGGGGCAGGTCCCCCGAAAGGTATAGGTTTTGTTAAAAAAATCCTTGCTTGCGCTGCCGCGAACTTTTTTTAAAGCAGACCTAACCAGTGCTAGCCTAACCTAATTTGCAATCTGCATTTTTATTAATTTTGTTTAAAAAAAAAATCGTTCTCCAGTCAAGGCCTAAAAAAACAACGAACCAGTAGGAAGCACATTGCACAAGGTAGAGAATCCTTGTTTATTTTCCGCGCAAATAAAAGACGAACTAATGGGTAGCACATTGAACAATCTGGATTGTGATTGGCTGGACATAAAGTCTTGTCATATAGAGCAGGTTGCTTCGTTATGCAACGATGTCATAGTATGTCAGTTTTATATCGTAAATTGGCTATGGTATCCGACTTTAAAATCAAATAAGGTCGTCCCAAAGTGTATAAATACATGAGATACACTTAGAAAGATGATTTCTGCTATGGGAAAAACCAATTTGCATGGAGAGTAAATTAAAATGTGGCGAATCCATAGTCGGTCTAACGTGTTTGCGCAACCAAATATTATTTATAATTTGTGCGGCTGTTACCCATGTTATGACTACGTTATGTAATGACCCTAAATTGTCTTCATTGTGCTGGTTGGGTGGTGTGGGCTTCGGCCAGTCGTTGTTAACATCCCTACCACTTTTTAGTAATTTACCGACCACAATTAGTACTTATTACAACACCGGACTTGACACCTTTTTAGTTGCAACTATGATAAATGCTGCTATATTTTTATATGTTTGGACATACCACGAAGGCCTAAGAATAATGCACCATTGCATAAAGCCTAGGTTACCTTTTTAGTAATTTTTTGAAGCAGGAGTTCTCCCAGTACCGAAACGTGCATTTGCAGTTCACGGTAGAGAACGCTGTAGACTGTCACGGCCTTTATTGTATATCTACAACTGCTACCTATTGTTAGCAGCCCGTCTCTAGACAGAGCACGGTGTTCCTCGGGTGGTCACCAATCCAAGTACTATCGCGCGCAGCGTCGCTTTACTTTTATTATCGTCCGAGATCGGACCAAAGCAAGTAAAACAAGTCACTATCAGACTGCTTTAGCTGTAAAAATCTACCTAAAATATAATAAGAAATATAGACATTAATATATAAATATATTTTAATCAGTCACTGCATTTGTTTACATAAACTATATTTAAAAAGTTGCATACTATAATAAAAATTATTCAAGCTTTGCCCCTACAAATGTTTAGCAAAAAAAAAAAATTCTGTCGAATTGGTATAAATATTTTGTCAATTTAATTTAGTACATTTTTCCAGTTTCTGAAGTTTCAAATATTCTATAGTAACTAATAGTAAGGATCAAAAACGTGTTTTACCAGCATAGTATAAATATAAATTTGGGTATATTTTTTTTCTTTTAAATGAATTACTAATGTGAAATTCTTATAACTACTTAATTTTGTTTTTATGAAATGGTGAATGTAAATACACAGATATCTTTGTATACTTTGTGATTATTTATTGCCAATCAGCGGCGGCGCAACGTGAGACACTCGAACCTTCACATTTTTTTGAAGAATCAACCCAAAGTTATATTAATAAAGTAAAGTTAGACATGACAATTAAATCCTAGCTATTCAGATAACGCTCCACAATTTTTACACCATGGAAAAATATAGAAGCATACACTTTGAATGGACAGTCCATTAGGTATAAACAAATTAATCACATCAATTATTCGTGTCCCGTTTAATTAGAACGCAGGCAACAATTTTTCGTGTTGCCAGAAGCCTGATTTGGGTCTATTATAATTTATATTTAAACTGTAGTCTACATGCTTAACTTTTAGTTATGAAAAAAAAAACATTAAGTACAAACATTTTTTTCAATATAAGAAAGACTTTAGAAATGTGACCACAGTTACATAACGGCAACAGTGCATCTTAGTCGAGGCGGAAATTCAATCTACGTATGTTCGGTGGTGGCAGCCCCCACCTTCCCACAAGCAGTTAACAACAGCCTGCGCTGAGAAGGAGCGAATTACAGTTGTGTAACTCAGGAATGAGCTGGCTCAAAGAATCAGCGCTGTTAAGTGGGTCACTGAAGCAGCTCCGCGATACAGACCTTTTTTGATTCTGACTCGCCCCTCACTTACAGCGTAACGGAGCGAGAACGGCTTGCGAAGATGAAGAATCGTTACATTCTCGATGCGGCGTAATTTAGGCGGTCTTAACTCTTTAGGTTTTATCTTTTTTATTTCGGCTCTTTAGATGTAAAATAAATACAAGAAATAAATGAGAGCCTAATTTATTTGATAAATCTCAAACTGAAATTCTGCAGTCAGACTGTATACCGTTAAAAATTAAAACACTTAACTTGACCAATTCGTCGCGGTGATTCTTCGCCGTACTAGCCGAACACGATAGCCCATCCTCTGTACTTTACAACTACGAGCCGCCAGGGTGGCAGAAATGTGGCCCGGGAGTCAATTCATGAGTTAGGAGCCTTGTCAAAAGACGTTAGGAGTGTGATTCACTTCGTTTCGCAGCTCAATTGAGCCGACTCAGTGAGCTGACTCAGTAAAGTGAGCCAGAGTCAGTGAAACTCATCATTAAAATGAGATACATCTCGAGCGAATTACCTTTAATGTAAAGTTATTTCATTATAGTTTCATTTTATTCATGTGTTTTTATTTTACGTTAGAATTGCCAAATCAACCTTATATAAATACAGTCCATATACAAAAATACTATTACCACCAGATGTTGGAAAGCCTCAGAAGAATCAGTGCAACAGGTGGGTCTGTTCCATAATTCCTTTGTTTTGGTTCCTAGTGCATGTAGTTTAGGACTGACTTCATTTGAATTAACGAATTTTTATTGCTATAATTTGGCGCAAGATTTGGAATTTTTGGCTATTCAAGCAAATATAATTTAGTTATCAAATTAGTTTGAATATTTTCTCAACATAGATCAAGAAAATCTGGTCAAAAAGAGAGTCGTTAGAACAAAATAAACCGAATAAACAATATCAGATAAACGATCTAGAAGGTTAAAAACATTTGTTTATGGCAATGGAACCGAGACTTTAGTAAAGTTAGTGTTCTTTTTGTTCGAAAGAGTACTTGATTAAAGATTGTTCAGATTTTTTAAGGCTAAATGTAAACGACAGGTTAGAACAAGTTAAGAAAAAACATTTGTGCTTAAATTGTTTAAGATTGGGACATATTTATAGGCAATGCTTTTCAGGACCCTGTAAATCTAAACACAGTAAGTTGTTACAAACAAAGCGTAATGAGTCAATCCAATAATAAGAGAAATAACGAAAATAGGGAGTTTTAGCCAGAAAGCATTAATTTATCATCAAGAAATGTAGCGATTGATCAGGTACTTTTATCGAGAGTTTTAATAGACATTTTTGATAACAATAAACGTCATGTAGTGCATGCATTGCTAGACACACGGTCACACAGTAGTTTTCTGACGGAGAGTTTTTGCAGTCGCATTAAGATACCCTTTAAATCTGTTGATATAAAAATAAGTAGTATAAATGAAAAGCAGTCAGAATGTAAAGGTAAGTAAGTGTATCACACGAATACAATCGAGAATAAATACATATTCGACAAACATTTCATGTTTGATAGTGCCTGGTATTACAGGTAGTTTGCCCAACTTTCAAATAAACAAGCGTAGTCTAAATATTCCATATAATATAAAGTTAGCCGATCCAAATTGTGATGCTCTAGATAATATCTGCATGCTTATAGGAGCCGATTACTTCTAGGATGTTTTGTGTCTTGGTCAATTAAAATTAGGTAAATATGGACCTTACCTACAGAAAACTAATTTTGGTTGGGTTGTGTCTGGTCGAGACCAAGGTAGTTTAAGTCAGGTAGTGCAATGTAATTTGCTCAAAAATGCAGAAATTGACAAACATCTCACTCGCTTTTGGGAACTTGAAGAATTTCCACCTGTCGAGCATATGTCTGCCAAGGAAAGAGCTGTGAGGAGCATTTTGTAAAAACTTTTGAACGCGACGCAGACGGCTAGTTTTTTTTTGGTTTTCTTGGAATATGGTTCGAGTGGTACAAGATAATGAAAACTATTTCATTTCCTTGAAAAATCTGTTATTTAAATTTCCAGACGTTTCGGCCGAATTTCAGCCTTTCTCAATGGAATAATAAAAAAAATTTTGTTTATAATATATATAACTTAATTAAAACACATTTCGGTTAAAAACGGATTCACGCCCTACAAAAATACAAAGAATCAATAAAGGCTGTATAGTGCCATTGAAAAAAAATGTGGTAGAATTTGCGTAAAACTTTGCTTCTAATTTTATCATTCTAAATTCAAACTATACATATTTCCCTATTAAAGTCCCATTGAAGTTAATAAATATCTCTTACAGTTTTAACATAATACTAGCTGGCTCGGCAGACCTTGTTCTGCCTTTACCGTTAGATGGCGCGATGAGTTTCCAGTGGAATTATAAGGATATGGGGCGCATTCATCACATCGTCCAAAAATGTTTTATAGAAAAAAATACACGATAAACAATTCAAAAAAAAATCATGTAAATTGGTACAGTATAACTCTCACGAACTTGCTGAAAAATCTGGCTTAGTGTTTTAAATATATAGATTCCATCCGCGGAAGGAAAAATACCGCGCACAGTAGCCTTTTAATCATGTTAAGGAACGTTACTAATCAAATATTCTTTAACATACTTAAAAACTCTTAAACGTTCTCGTCATATTAAAATATGTCTTATGAAAGGATTTAAAAAAGCAATATTTAACAAGGATACTATATTTTCTGTTTGAAACGTATTTTGTAATATGGTATAATGATCCATTATATAATACAGTGAATCATACAAATATTCGTATCATGCCCAATATGAAATGTAATGGCGGTCATTTAGCCAGCAGAATACTTGTAAAGTGTGATGTCAGAATGAAACGTATATTTTAATAATTTTCTAATAATAATTATATTTTCAAACAATTCTTCCAATATTACATTAAAAACGTTCACAATTTAAAATATTGTTCTTCATATCCATTATGGAAAGAGATAATCTAAACCGCCAATTCTTGGTATAAAGGAATGCTAAAAAAAAAGAAAGCAAATTAGTTTTCTTCATTTTTGTAAAAGTATATCGCTTCAATTATTTGACTTAGTCAGAACTGCAGGAATCTCATCTCTTCAGATTCTTTTATCTTATTTTAAATATTTTGTTATTACCAACAAATTGAGGAAATCTAGCAAAATATATCTTTCCATAGACATAGATATAACATACATAAATGTGTGATTAAATTTTAAACGTCAAATTATGTCTCGTAAGGTGTACGTAGATTACACATAATAAAAAAAACTAGTTTAACAAACGATATTTAACGCATTACGGTTTTTAGGTGTTTGTTATTTTACTCGCTATAAAATGCATTTGTGACGTTGCTTATTCCATGTGAAGTTTAAAAAACGTGGAAAAACCAAAGTGTAGTATTTGAAGGACATTTCAAACAAACAAATAAAAAATTCTATTAAATAAAACACAAAGTCTTGGTCTCAGTCAAATATTTTAAAAAACCTAAGGTGACACGTATTTCGCTCTTGTGAGCATCATCGGACCTTAACACATTTAAAACAACAAATCCAGGTACAAAATAAGAATAAATACAAAACAACAAATCACACGTTACATCTTAGACCTACACCAATAATAACACACTATAAAATGCATTTGTGACGTTGCTTATTCCATGTGAAGTTTAAAAAACGTGGAAAAACCAAAGTGTAGTATTTGAAGGACATTTCAAACAAACAAATAAAAAATTCTATTAAATAAAACACAAAGTCTTGGTCTCAGTCAAATATTTTAAAAAACCTAAGGTGACACGTATTTCGCTCTTGTGAGCATCATCGGACCTTAACACATTTAAAACAACAAATCCAGGTACAAAATAAGAATAAATACAAAACAACAAATCACACGTTACATCTTAGACCTACACCAATAACACACCAATTATTGTCTAAGATTGCACAAATACAACTTTGTTATAGTAAAAAACTGAGTAAAACACATACACCTATGTAAGTTCAGTTGACTAACAATGAAAACTGCAACATGCGAGCCTGTTAGTCTGCAAATGTGCAGAACAAGGCACATACAATGTTATTATCCAAAAATATCAGTTTTGAAACAAACATATATATATATATATATATATATATATATATATATATATATAATATATATATATATATATATATATATATATATATATATATATATATATATATATATATATATATATATATATATATATATATATATATATATATAATATACAGGGTGATTCATGAGGAAATGTCAATACTTCAAGTACATATTCAGGACCAAAAAATAAACATAAAAGTCTATATAAATAAATGTCCGCAAGGCCTTAGCTCTCGAGATACAGGGTGTTAAAGTTTTTATTTAATTTTCCTATTTTTTAAATAAAATCTACGATAATGTAAATAATGGAGTGAAAATTGATATACGGATGTTTTTTGGTATGACAAATTCGAATCTAATATTAGTATTGCTCTTACTTGTAGGGGGCGCCACCTACATGTCTTTCTACTTCTTCGAACAATCACAACTTTTTGGTACAGTCTTGTATTACATTTTCGAGCAAAACAAATTATTCCCTTGCCATTTCTACGTCAAAAAGGTATACCTGTTAAAAGTGGATACGAGCAACCGTTTTCGAGATATTTGGATTTAAAACAATTTTGCCCAAAATGCCATATTTTTAAAATTAAGATTTGATCAGTTTTCACATTTTTTGCCTACCCTGTATACTTTTTGTCTTTTCCTAAAACTAACTACTGATAATACAGTATTTTTAATGCAACAACTTTTATTAAGAACTAAATTTTCTGAGAAATCCAAAATAAAAAAGTTTCCTATTACTTAGAGTGTAGACTTGTGGGTGAGTTTAAACATGGAGCAAGAGTTATCATACAAAGAATGGTAACATTTTTCCAATATTAGTTTGTAAATAGTATAAAGAAATTATTTTTACTGCCAAACACAATATATCAGATTACCCCAGTAACAAATGTGTCTTAATTAAATATGACAACCCCAATCGACTACTCCACATATTAGTCCATCCCACTTTCATTGACCAGATTTCCCTATAGTAAACTAGAACAATGGTCTAGACAGCAAAGATTGTGACAGGATCACGTGCCAGCTAAACGAGCAGGCGACGCTTACCAGTGAGTAGTCGTTCTTCGAATTACAGTAAACTTTAACATTAAAGAACTTAATTTTTTAAAAAATATTTTAAAGCAGAAGTTAATTGAATTAAAATTATCATTACCAAGCTTTTCTTAGCTTCACTATATGTGTTTTTATGTTATCGTGAAATTGTTTGACTGGTTCAAATCTTGGAATTATATTTTGTCTGAATTTAAAAAAGAGCGTTTTAAGTGCGGTTAAGTTTTATTTACTTTAAGTGTAGTGCAGCAGTGTGAAGTTTGAAAAAAAAGCCGTTTAAGTCTGGACTTGCCTTTTAATCGCTAAGTAAACAGCTAGATTTCTTTTTCCCAATAAGAAACTTGTGTAATGGGAGATACCTTATTAGCTTATTTTCGGTCACGTGACGTATCAGTCAGGTCAAATCCCATTTAGTATAATACAGGGTGTTCGGGGTTTGACTACAAATATTTTAACATAGGATAGTATGAACGATTTTGAACAAAAAATTCGAAAGAGTTTTCGAGATATTTAATGTTTAAAATGTTTAATTTTGGAGGTTTCAACTAATTCCAAGACAACATGGCAACATTGCTATTTGCTTGGACATCAATGTGATGACAATTTCATCACCTGTGTTTTGTCAACAAAGAAGTATAAAAAAACCTGTAGGTTTTAAAACGATGAACTAATTTTTTAATAAATTGTGGTTTGTTAGCATAATATCGGCGTGTATAAAAAAAATAGTAAAACCTGTTACTAAACCTTTTTAGATTATTTATTTGTACGGTTTTTAACTGCGCAACCCTAATTAGGTTTATTAGTTTCCAAAAATTAATAAAGAATATGAACTTACCAAGCATATTAATGTATAGCAGTAGGTAGGAAATGCATGCACTAAGAAAAGTATTTTAAAAACCTAAAGTAAATTCTTAAAATGACTACCGCCACTATTTAAACTCGCACGAATACGGCGAAGCCAATTTTCTAGAACAGATTCAAGAACGTTAGGTCTTTATATAATTTGTTCCACTGCAGCAAAAATACGGTTTCTAAGGTCATCTACAATTTCAATTTCAATCCTATTATACATTATCAAACGTATTATCCAGATGTTGGGCAGGAGCTCCATCATGAAAAAACCAGACACTGGCTCGCTGAGCTAAAGGAATATCTTCTAAAAGAGTGTGCAAGTCATTGGTCAAAAATAAACGCCTTGGTAGCTCAAAAGGTCCGATTAACCGATTGTGGATTATTCCAGCGCAAATATTTATTGAAAACCGGTATTGAAATCGTCCTTGTTGAATCGTGTGGAGATTTTCTTGAGCCTAGGTACAGTCTGGCAACTGAATGAACCTGGACAGAAAGAATGCGGGCAAAAAACTTCCTTCCGTTTTTCTATATAACTGGTCCGTTCAAAATATATATTTTTACTGCATCACGAATTCAAATAAAAATAGTAAAAATATATTGATCGGTATCGATAGTATATCAGTTCAATAAGCAGTCATTGTCAGAGAGAGATAGCCGTGGTCGGCGCGAATGGCGTGGAAAAGACGAAGATAAAAGATCGTTATTCGAGGCTTGGTTTGAATTATGAACGGGCCGGGGTCTGATGTTCGATTTTCTGATCAGTGGTGTCACCGAAATAAGAAAAATTAATTACTAATTAATATTTATAATACCGACTTAAGTTTTATTTGTGTATGTGGGTATTGCCTGTTTTTTTTATTTTCTTGTGTGTATAATTAGTAATAATCATAGCCATTTGGAGAACTTGGGAAAATACTTGCAATAATGTGGACCTTGTAGAACTTGTGGTTGAAGACTTTTTCCACAAAGATATGGAAGAGCACACACAAAAGGTGATAAAAAAAATTAAATATTTAGCCCATTTCCAGAAATTGTTTGAAATATTTTATGGGGGGAGAAGTTTTTTCGCCGTTCCAATTGACGTTAAATAAAAAAACTTCTTGTTAAACTCTGTTTTATCAATAAGGATTAATTAGTTGTTTTGTTAATTTTACTTGTTAGTTAATTATTTCCGATTGTTTAGTTATTTTATATTGAATGATAGACTCGACTCGCTTCTTGGTGCATTTCTTTAGTTTTAATTAATGAATATAGTGAGTGAGTATATACATGCAAATTTCATACCTATTTAAATCTTAATACGTATCTTTATTTGGTGACATATTTCTAGGTTTTAATTATTTCTTGAGGCTTATATATTTCTTACAATAATTAAATTTTCTTCGCCCAACAAGAAAACCCGTTTGTGTCTCAAAAAGGATTTTTATGATTTTCATTAGGCAATAAACAAGTTTTATTTAAAAGTAAAAACTGCGCCTACACTCAGAAAGCTTCTCCTTAAATTGCAAGAAACAATGGATTTCCCTTATAGTCGCGAAACATTAAGGATGTTGTTGAAGGCCAATGGCTTTTTTTTTTCGTAAGTGACAAAATAAACGAAAGATTCTGTTGGAGAGACCCGAAATTTTACATTGGCGCTATAAATATACAAGGGCAATTCGAAATTATAGAGAGGAGGGTCGTAACATAGTTTACATTGATGAGACATGGGTCGATAATGATTTAACTTTTGGGAAATGTTGGCAAAGCAATGACGCATTTGGAATAGTAAGCAATATTAGGGCAAGTGATGAGTGTTTGGAATTGATTATATTTAATTTATTTATGATGTGATAACGATCATAATAATTTATTACTTGTGTTTATGTACTGGGTGTTTTAATTAAAATTAAAAAAGTTTTAATAAAAATGGCTCTCGTCGAAACCATGAAAAGTATTTTCCGTTTATATTATACCCCTAGCGGCAATTCTTTGAATTTGAAAATATTTTCCAATGATTTGTCGTGGCCGCTTTCACCAAGAAAGTACAAAAAATTACCGCTACAGAACGTAACAGCAAAGGAAATAATTTCCTTTCTGTGATATCGCCGATGGCTATAATTGTTGGGACACCCTGTATAAAATGGTAAAAGTTTTCTAACAAAATTTATATATATTTTCAATCAAATTTTTACTTTCCTTTGTCAAAAAATATATATACGTGAGAACTCGATAATATAACAAAAATAATTTATTTCAAATGGAATACCATGTATACTTTTCAATTTCAAAGACATCCCTTTCTCTTTCCTCTAAATATACCCGGTGATATATTTATCTTTGATGATGACTGAGTGAATCGACAAAAACCTTGTCATAAATTTCAATGTGCTAGAGGGAGATTTGATTTTTACACCAATCAATAGAGCAAAAAAATAGTCGTTTTTTGCTAAAAATACTACCCAGAATCCGAGTGCGCCATCATACACAAGATAGTTCATAGTAATATTCTTTTATGTTTTCCACTCACGACTAGGTATCAACTTAGGTTATAAACAATTTAATGCAAAAACATCCTATTTTTTTCGGCTTTTAAAATCGAAACTAATAAAGTAATCTTGATGGTATAACGACATGAATAGTAGAGAATGAACTTACAAATAATATAATGTCATCGCCGACTTGATCGGATCATTAGAACAGGAGAAAAAGCTGAAAAATCTGAAAAATTAGTCCTTATTTTTTGAAGATGTGGTGGAAGCCTTTGATGAAATAATAGTCATTGTTAAGTACTTTATGCACACCAAAACCAGGCTTTGTGGAACTAATAGTTTTTGAACAATTGCGCCTTGAACCAAAATTTTATGGGCTCATTCCTGTGTAACACTCGAATTTTGTGCCGAATTTTAGATACATTAGTTAATTACATTTTTAGCAATATACTTTTTAGCATTTCACTAGGCCACCATTTTGTTCCGCCGTATTGGAATTTTACCAAAATATTATCAGGTTACTGTCATGCAATCCTTTTTTTGACAAAAATTTAAACTTCATATGGCAAGTAGATTTTTAGCTATGCCGCAAATTAACAAACAGACAAACAGACAGACAGATCAAAAGAAACTATATTTTTTTGGGACCTGGGGACGCTAGAATACGAAGATACGTAAAATATTGATTTTTTTCCATGTTTATAAATGTTGTAGTTGACCGCCATTTTGTGCTCTCTTGAAATCGTACCAAAATTTTACAAGTTCATCTCTATACAACAATTATTTCTAGAGCAAAATTTGAAATCAATCTATAAAATGGTCTTTTCGGGCCGAATTGTTAAATTATTTATTAAGCCGCCATTTTGTTTCGCCATCTTAAATTCAAACCAACATTTACCAGCTAATTTCCACATAATCTTAGTATTTCTTAGTAATAATATTTCACTAGACCGCCATTTTGTTTCGCCTTAATGGATTTTCACCAAAATGTTACCATTTTATCCTCTTATGATCTATGGTTTTTGACCAAATTTTAAAGATAGTGGATAAATAGTTTTTGAGCTATGCCGCATACAGATAGACAGACCGACAAACACAGCGATGGAAATGGGAGAACATGTTTTCCGAGGTCTAGAGACCCAAAAATGTAAGAATCTGCAAAAATCTCGGTGGGTGATTTTTTTCATGATTACAATCTTCCCCTTTACGAGGGAAGTCCAAACGTAATATTTATTGATATTATCATTATTATTATTATTAGTATTATTGTCATCAATATTAATGAGTAATAATCTGATTAAAATAACTTCGCACGCCTATGACACGGGAAGAATTTTGACGAGATTCTCCCCCGCCCCTTCAGGCGTTGATAAGGTTCATTCGCTTGTCACACTGTAAGTGTTATGATAATTTAAAATTCCATCTCTCGTAAAACAACATTCATCGGTTGTCGGTATGTTTGATGTATGTATTTTTTTTTTTGGAGAGGCCACTTAAAAGACCTTTGAGTAGCGCTTCATGTACTTAATGATTTATACCTTTATTAAAATTATTCCTGACAAACAAAGAGATTTTTACCTTTAAACAGACAATTACTCCCAATAGTTTATTTAGATGCTATTATATACTAACCTAGCTTAACTTAAAGTAAATTTACTTGGTAAGAGCCGAGGGACGTCTTACTCCCAAAAAAAAAAACATCGATTTCGGAGATCAATAAACTTAGAATATCTGGGGAATTTCGGATGCCTTCAGTTGATTTCGGGAGCAACCATAGTTGGGCCCATTTTTTATTTACATGATGTGAGGTAAAGAAATTTAAATGGTGATTATTTGAGTAATCAAAAGTAAAAATGTCCTAAAGTGGTTAGAATTTAAGAATTAGGATATTGAAAATTAAAAAAAAATCATAATTTAGCTATTAATGTGGAATAACAAAA
>JAUTXW010003705.1:0-61785 GCA_030620095.1 Kuschelorhynchus macadamiae | reverse complement strand
TGCTGGTATTGCTCCGACTTTTAAACTCAGAATTTTATTAAATTCTACTTTGAAGTCAGAATTTTGTTAAATTCTGACTTTAAACTCAGAATTTTGTTAAATTCCGACTTTAAACTCAGAATTGACAAATAAAAAAATTGTGTCCCTTCTACGCTTCGTACTATTTAGTATATTTTGGCAAAAAAAAATTTAGCATCTTTTTGTATATTTTTTTAACTTATTTAGGGGCTAGCAATGTAAACTCTGACTGGTTCAAAAGAGCTAGTAAAAGATGGCCGCCTCCTCAATTTTCCTGATGCCAGGGTTAAAAAATTCCTTTCTTGGACTAATAGAAATCTAAAGAGAAACAAGATAAATCTTTTGCCTAAATAGGTAAAAAGTATAAAATAATGTGTTTACAATTGCAAATGATATCCTGTTTGATAAATCACATACAGATATATTTCACTTTTCCTAATAACACAAGAGTTATTATAAGAACTTTGGTAGAAAAATAGGTTTAAGCCTTTTTTGACATACATTTTCTTATAAAGAAAATTTTGTTTATGTACAAAAGTGAAATACTACTTAGATACCTATTTAAGTGTCTCAATATAAAAAATATAAAATAGTTTTGTTTTGGTTGTTAATATTATATCAATGTTCAGTAGTTTTAATTTTGATCTGGTTGAGTTATATGAAATTTAAAGAGGACACATACCGTCCTCTAGAGTAGCTGTGGAGCACGGAGGACATATTAGCCCAAAGGAGGAATATCCTCCAGACTCGAGGACGGTTGGCAACCCTAAATGCACCTGTCCATACTGCTGGAGTTGCACAAGCTGCCATTTTGGACTGTGGGAGTTTCAACGGATAGATCATCCCTCCTATAGTCCAGACATGGCTCCCAGCGACTACTATTTGTTTGGATAGTTGAGTTAAAAGAAGCTGTTTTAGCGCATGTTGTAGACAAACCAAAATAATATTTTTTTAAAGGGATTGAATTGTTAATAAAGATATGCAATAAGTGTATTGAAGTTAAGGGGAACTATACTGAAAAATAATAAAACATGTCGCCCTATTTTGCCTTTTTTATAGTCAGGCCGGAAAATTTTTGGGCTCACACGTATTTTATAAACAGCAGCATTATTATGAGCTTAAATTTCCTCCAATATTATCTTAATGTTTATGTTTATATAGGAAGCATTGGAGTATTATACGTCGCAAGTTACGGCCAGATGAAATGGGTATACTCGTTCCTGGCGTGGAAACCATGGATTCCACTGAGTAAATTAGTCTATGGAGCCTATTTGGTACATTTTCAAGTTCAAATGCGTGGCGTAGCTAAAAAGGAGCTGCTGATGTTACCTCATATTTTGACATAGTAAGTACTATTACTCTAACTATCTTATGTATACAATTTGGCTAAATGCGCTCGTGCAATACCTACTCAATACCTTCTAAATACAGAGGCCTACCAACTGCAATTAAAATAGGCCTGATGTCACGACATCTAGGCCTACAGTCGCCTCCGTAAGAAATGCATTAAAGCATAGACCAATTCAGTTTTGCTTATGTCGTATCGTGATAACTGGCCATTAGACGTACTGACCGACAACCGGCACTTGCTAACCGAAAACTAAACAGTGCGAAACATGTTCGTGAATTAGAATAAATAGAGTAGTTTTGTCTCCATTTTGGTGAAAATTTAATTATATTTATTAGTTTATGTACGTTTAAATTCACGTAAACATGCCGTTTAAGTGTTGTGCGCCTAACTGCCGGGGTAATTACAAAACCGGACCAAAAGCTCCAATTGCCCCAATTATTTGTCAAAAAACGTTCTTGACCGCAAAGGTAAAGATGAAAAGAATAAGAATCTTAATTAACTACATCTATTGCAAGCCATAGAGCAAAGTGAAGAAGAGTTTAATTTACATAGAGAGGCTACATATTTTCAAAGTTTTAGAGAATTCTTAAAAGTATTTCTAAATTTTAATTTAAGGAAAGGGTGGTTTTCGGTAAAGGATACAGATAAAATAACTTTATTTAAACTTGAATATACTCCTGGCCCTCTAATAACTTGCAGTTGTTATAAATAGCGATTTAAAATTAGAAACATTTTTATATGGTCAATCTGTTTGTGTTTCAACAAAAAATTTAAAATCACCATTTTTATCTAGCAGTTTTGATGAAATAGAAAGTTTAATTAAACCAATTGACAATATGATGATGTCAATACCTATAAATCTAGCGACATTCCTGATCCTAGTGAAACTCGTGATTTACACCATACCTAGTCAAGTCAACTCCCCAGTACTAGTGAAACTCCCACAGAAACTCCCAATTCTTGGTGTGCCAAAAACTGACGGTCAGAGGATCTTGAAGAAATATAAGTATCATCCATACAAATTTAATATAGTGCAACATTTGCATCGATGCTAATGATTTATTTGGCAGACTTGTTATCTGTTCAGACGAATGCTTTTTTTCAAGTGAGGGAATTTTTATCGTCGCAATAGTGAAAATCAGCATTTAATTTTTATTTATTTTTATTTTAAAAGGGCACAACAAGGACCCTTTTGTAGTTGTATTGCAAAGTATCCAATTCTTCGTTAGCAATATATAACTTCCAATTGTTTATTGTTGTTATTCATGGCCTACCATTAAATTATGCATTTAATTTCAGACAATTGTCATTTATTTGCGTGTTTCTGAGAAAAAGTGCATACTATTATATATTTTTGAAAAGGTAAGAAAAAGATACATTTTATAGTTTATAAATATACAGGGTGTTCCATTTAAAAAAATAAAGTAGGGTCCGATAACTTTTTGACCTAACCCTGTATACTAATCCCGAAGGCGGAATTGAGTTCTACGGGAAGTTATATAAGAAACGAATTGTCGATAAGTTATCTGATAGTTGAGATACGAGGGGTGCATGAAAATCTTAAAAACTAAAAGGGCTATGATAATTTTGTGAACGGCATCTTTAGTTTTACGAAAAAGTAGCACACTGTCGCGAAAGCCGCAACTTCCTATCTATAAAAATAACGGAGATACCCTGCAAAAGTACCCAAAATAGGACACCCTGTACTCTGCTATAAGTTGTTGAAATAATTATTAAATTCTTATTCAGTTTTCTCAACTCTTTTTATAGTGTTTTGATTTTTATGTTTTGAATGTCCTGACACTGTCCTTGAGTAAGAGAATCCCGATGTCTTTTTAGGAAACTATAACCCCATTCAACACCAGGTACATTTCTTCACCCGTATATTCCTTCTTTATTCAAATGACTTTTAATGATTATTCTAAAATCTAACCAAGTTAAGGACTTCTGCACATGTTACAATTACATCCACAAAACTTCTCTCAATAGCATCGGAAAATATTGTAGGAGATCCCATTTTTCTCTCATGTCGATTTTTAATTTCGTTGAGTGAAGTTTTTCGAGGAATTTTGTAAATAGCTGCTGCTTCTTTTATCTTCAGTATGTGTCTTTTTATTTTGAAAATTGCTTCCCTGAGATCATCCTCCTTATAGTCCTTGTACCGGCGGGAGCTACTTCGCCTTTTATAGTTTCTTGGCATTTTGAATTTGAAAGAGAAATATCCAAAAATTTTATTGTAGCATGGGATGACTTTGCCATAAAAAATGATACATACCTTAATATAGCAAGAAGTCACCGAACCAATGATTTTGCCAAAATAATTAGTTCGTTGACCAGCTTTATTCACTATGTAACTTCGTTTATGAAGGAGCGCGGGAGAAACAGGCATGTAAACTTTGGTAGTGCGCGAGTCCGTATTCGAGCGCCATCTGCTATATTGTAAACAAATACTGGCCAATTGACAAAATTTAAGTTTTTGGATAAATTTCACTCTTACTGATGTAAACTGGTAATTGCGGGCTCCGAAAATGAATCAAAATATGAACTGTTTTGCTTGCATTAAGTTAGTTTTAACATGTAGTACTTTATGGAGCCTATTTACAATCCAACCAGTCATTATTTTTCTTTGAAACCAGCAGCAACAGCAAACATTTTAATAAATCTGCATTCTAAGCAAGGTAAAAACCCTGATAAAAATATGAAATGTAGTTCATTATTTTTCTTAAAATGTTTATATCAGTAAGTACTCGAGATAGTTTCTTTAGGTAAACATTGAAGCAAAGTAAGGCTCTATAATCTACATTCTGAAAACTATCTCTAGAATATAACAAAAATTAAACCATAATTCGACACGCTAAGTAAATTTTCAAAACAACCCCCAATATTTGAATCATTAGTGGTAGTCCATACTTTTCCTCTAGTAGAAAAACAAATTTAAAACATGTTTTCTAAGAACATGTTTAATACTCATATGTTGAGTCTTACTCTAATTTATTATGATAACAAGATTAAGTTATGCCTGCAAAATCTCAAATTACAGGCTTTCAGAACTAGATTTGTTATAATATATTTTAAAATGACTTTTTTTGTTTCAACATTTCAGTCAAATTTATATTACTTTGGGGAAAACGTAATTTGATAGACAACTTTATTTGTTAGTTAAAATATTTACAATTTTCTTAACGTTTAATGTGTATTACAATGTTCTATTTGATTGTGCCCACACGGCCCTTTTTTTTTGGCCATTTCAAGTTACCTTAAAAGTAAATAAAAAAGCCACCAACACCAATATCCTATTAAATTGTCTTTAAACGTTTTCATCACAAGTTCATACGAATACACCACTCTTAAGCTTAAAAAAATCACAAACTAAACAAAAAACAAGCGCTCACTAGTCACGCGTGACATAGATAAACGTTTATGGATGAAACACGCGACGAGTATAAAATGGACGATGATGATGACGCCTTGCTGTCAGCTGTCACCGATGACATTTGACAGTTTAAACTTCGTTTATTGCGCCATCTCATAGACTGTAAATAAATAGAATGCGGTCTTAAACGCCGATTAGGAGTACGCAGGGCATGGAAACAGGTGCTACTGGTTAATCGCGCGGCAAGTTTTTTGATCTTGCAGGGTTGCCAGTTTTCCGATTAAATATTTTTATTTGAACCAAAGCATGAACTGACAAAGTTACCACATTTGGCAAAGCCATCCCAATTTACGGTTCTTACTTTTAATTTTTGGAATAAAATATTGGAAACTGAAATATTATGTGTATTATCGAAAACATATTTTCTAGTGTATATAAAATGTTTTAATAATAATTTTAAATTTCAGATCAGTTTCGCTATCTCAGACATAGTATTATCATTTGGGATAGCTTTCTTGCTCTACCTAGCGATTGAAGCTCCATTCAGGAACATCTTCGCAATATTATTCTTCCCGCCTAAAGAAAAAAAGAAAATTAACAACAATGACGATGAAGAAAATGTAAGCGGAACAACGTATAATAGCCATCTTTAATTTTTGTAAATTATTGAGTACTTGACCATTGAGACAGATTGTGTGAAGCTGGAATAATACTAGCGAAGATCTATAAACTACAGTTGTAATAAATTATTGCTAATTAAATTATTGTCGTGTCAAAGCTAGAAGCTAAAAAAAAAATCTGTTGGTTTCCGACAATCAAGAAAAAATGTCTGTTATGAAATCTAATGTTGGTACTACATAAAACGGAGCTTATAGTTTAAAGTTTGTACATAAATAGACTGTAAATTTGAAGACGGTAGAATATTTAGATCATAAAAAAGAATGTAGTTATATTGTTGCTCTCTTCTCACTTCGTTATCACATAATAATAAGACTGTTGATGTCCAGTGATTAACTGAACTGCGAGGCAGGGTGAAAATCGAAATTAATAAAAACTACTAGTCATTGTAAATATTAGTTAAGGATATTTTGTACATTTTTAGTATATAAGATTTTTAAAATACTGACCTCTTTTTATAATTGAATAGCCTAATAAATACAGTATTAATATATTTATTGGTTTAATTTCCTCATGTAAACTGTACTTGTACTTTACGCTGGCTTATAAACGAGTACTGTAATAACACCTAACGGACGTGTAGCATATAATATTTGATTTCATACTGTCTTTAAATCTATTTTTTAAATAAATAAAAGATTAAAATTAAAGAAATATTAGTTGGCAATCTAATAATCGTATCACTTTAACGATGTTATAGCCATTGTTTTCCATAGCTAATTATGATTTTCCTTTGCTTGTCACTGTCAAATAAATAAAACCAAATATTTTATATAGTCAAAAGCAATGTTATCGTGCGGGTCATACGATCTATCAACGACAAACTTTTTAAGTTTGTTTTTCTTTGATTACGTGTAATCATATCCCTCGCATAAAATCCGGAAGATGAATTAGATAGACCTATGATATTTTCATATGAAAAAAGAGGATACACATATAAATACCAGCAGTTGCGAAAATCTTTGAGCGATGTCACTTCAAAGTCAGATTGACAAGTCAGTGACAAAATGAGTAATAGAAAACAATTTTCGGGTTTTTTGCATCCACAAGCGAAAAAATGGTATTAAATCTAATCCAGGAGACAGTAGCAAAAGCTCTGGGAAAAAAGCATAATTTACTACCGAAGAAGATTAAGAAATGTACACGAAAAAAGCCAAAGACGATTTATACACATCAAAAACTAACATAACCCTTCCAGTTTTAAAAGGAGCTTTAAAAAATCACGGCATATTGGTAATTGAACCTGTCAAAATTAATAAAAATGTTGGGTTTTCGATATAAAAAGGAATGTAACCGAGGATTTTTATGCGAGTTGCCACATATAGCAAGTCAGCGTATCCAGTTTTTAAAGAAATACACGGAAAATGTTGATTCAAAATTTAGAAAAGTGGTATTTTTAGACGAGACTTTGATATTTTCTAATGGAAGTGGTTCGAAATCTTGACAGGACAAGTCTGTAAAAAGTGTCATGAGAAAAAAGGGATGTGGGACGGGAAAACGGTTCATCATTTTGCATGCAAGTTCTTCAACAGGATTTCTCCCAGGTGCAAGTTTACTGTTTTCTTCAACATCCAAAAGTATGGACTACCATGATAATATGAACTGTGAACTGTTTGAAAAGTGGTTAAAAGAACAACTGATTCCAAATTTAGATGCTCCATCTTTAATCATTCTGGACAATGCACCTTATCATTCAAGAATCTTAAATAAACAATCTACTTCATCTTGGAAGAAAAGTGATATTTATGACTGGCTAATAAAACAAAAACAAAACCCTTTTATTAAAATCTATCTATCTTTTAAAAAACCAACAATATATGCCGTAGATGAAATATTACGGGAAAATTGACAAGGTTTTACGACTGCCGCCATACCATTGCCAGTTTAACGCAATAGAATTAATATGGGCTGGGGCAAAATCACATTACGAAAAACACGTGAACGATGGTCTTACATCACATGAAGTGCAAATTATTTAGCAAGATTCATTAAATTATATTATGCCGGAGTACTGGAAGAAATCTGTGGAACATACGTAGAGATTGATATGGGATTGGTGGAATAGAGAACGAGTTCTAGATGTCGAAATAGCACCAATTATCATTGCGCCATTTGAAGACGACTTAGAAGATGAGGACTTTTTAAGTGATGATGATATTTTTTAGTCTATAATATTAAAAAGTTTCTGAAGGATTATATTAGTCGTTGACGTGTATAAATCATAAATTGCATTATGAATATCCATTTTTGCATTGTAACTTAAGTCTTTTGCCTTTGCATTTTTTCGTGTACATTTCTTAATCTTCTTCGGAAGTAAATTATGTTTTTTTTTCATACACAAGTTTCTGTACATTCCTTATACCGATTCTCAGAGCTTTTGCCTCTGGCTCCTGGATATTAGCCAGTGAATTTTAATTTAAAAATCGTTTTATTAGATTTGACACCATTTTTTTGCTTACTTTTTTAGTACATTTGTAATTTTGTAGGCAATAAATAAATAATTATAGAATACTTGTTCCAATTTTAAAGCGTGTTTTAAATAAGTAATTTTTTTTATTAATTATGAGACAAAATTTTATATATAAAAATCGGTAAAATCCCTTTACCAGAAACTCGGGGCTAACGAAAAATACAGGCTATATATATATATATATATATATATATATATATATATATATATATATATATATAAATATCAAGTACTATATATATATAGCCTGTATTTTTTGCTTGCATGGCCCTTAATTTTGGAATTTGAAGAAATCGGATAAGTTGTTTTTTAGCTATGCCGCGACAGACTGACGGACAGACATACCTATAGACAGACGGAATTGAGAAAACATGTTTTCCGGCATCTAGAGGCCCATAAACGAAAAGACGAGGAAAGTAAGAACTAATTATCTTGTGTTTTTAACAAAAGTGTATAATATTTTTGCATTTTTTTGTTATCACAATACAAAAAAAAACAAGTTTTCTTTGCACAGGGGTGACCCGCATTTAAATAAATGACACTGTATAAGTGGTTAGATTTTTAGGTCAAGCGGGGCTCGTCATTTTTGGTGATTGATAAAAAAATCTCACTTTCATTAAGTGGCTGTATAAACAGAACATATCCTGATTGTTCCACTGATTCGAACAGCCTTCCGACTTTATTAAGGCGCTTGCCATTTTGTGTATTTTTGTTTTTGCCAACCAAAAAATTTTAACTAAATAAATATTTAGCGAATTTTCTTATTTAGTCCCTCGGCATTTAATATATAAAATAATATTAAGTGGCTATCTTAATAATTTTGCGTAATATAATAAAAAAAACTATTTTCTTTCTGCCTGTATATTTGTAAATAGCCCATCGAGATTTAATAGCTCGATAAAAGAATCGCACAACATTTTGGTATTCACTGTGTTTTCTGATTTGATTCATAATGTTGGTGACCTTTGGACCCGCACGATAAGATTGCATTCGACTATATCTTATATTTAAGTGAGAAAATATAAAAGTCAAACCTGACAAATAATTGCTTCTTAATAACAATAACATGCTACTGTTGCTGTTGCTAGGCAACACATTATGGTATTGGATACTCTAATGTTGGATTTATCTACTGTCGTGAGATAAAAAGCACTGATTTTTAGTTAGTTAATGTTAGATATTATCGCTATATATATATATCTAGTGCGGTAATGATATCTACTAATATTAAAATTAAAACAGAATTAAAGCAAATAGGTTTATTTTTGTTTAAAATACAGCATTACAGGCAGACCACTGCAAATTACGCCGTTAGCCACTTTTTCGATGTCGGAAGGAAGATCTGAATCGCTCATGTTGAAAATGTATGAAACTCGATCCGAACCTTGTGACAAATTACAAATTGTTTGACAGCATTATTTTCTAATGTTTTCTAACAAAAACTTAGTTACTTGGTTGCTATAGTATAGTAATAACAAATAACAAAGGTAATTAGTTTTTAAATATTTGATAGGTAATCTTTTCACGAAAATGTAAATTAAATTATAACTCGGATAAGATTTTAAACGATCGTAGATAAAATTTTTTACGATACACGTTGTAACAAACTTTTCCGTTCGTTACAATGTTTGGTTCAAAATTCAATTTAAACTAAATAATATTAACAATTTTCTAATTAATAGCATCAAATCACAATTTTACTGGATTAACAATTGTTTGGACTATTAAGTACCGCACGCATGGCACCGAAGTTATTATATCGATCCCGAATCAACAGATCGCAAATTCTCGCTTTGTAAAACACGTTCGAAGGAAATTTCTAGATTGAGATTTCGTCCGCCACATTTAAAATAAAATTTATACACATGCTTTTAAATTTCATGAATATTATTATAAAATGGTCCCTAATTGATTCTTTATTAGGTGTATCACATAGATAGTTGTATTGAGAAAATTTTCTGAGTTTTAGATTGATCAAATATTAACTATTAATTGGGTTTTTCATTATTAAAAATCTTAACTGCCAAAAATAGATTCTGAATTGGCGCCATGTTTTGGTGAGACATACGGATGTACTGTTTTTATGTAGTCCAATTCCATAAAACCGAGTGGGTCAGTCGTTTCGAGCCTCTTTTGCAAAATTTCTATTGTTGAAAGCAAACATGAGATAAGTTAGTTGGAATTTAGTTAATATTTTACCTTAGTCAGCCTAGATGCTGGATTAAATCCAATAAAATCTCAATTCAGTAATGGATTACTGCTTTCTTAAGCCATAACATCTGGTAAGTTAATTTTGAGTGTTTTCTGGCAAGAAAAATTACATTTTTGTGCATTGTGAACATGTTGACTCATTTCGCCATTTTGTTTCAGGTTTTTTTTTCTTTTAACATTTTTCCTCTTCTCTACAATTTTTTCCCTACCACTTTCAATTGTTTTAATTATTAATTGGAAAATGGATATTAAAAGTAAATAATCAATAAAATGAAGAATTTATTGCATAATTCAAATTAAAAGTGATTCCTGGGCGAGGAAAATTTAATGGTAACTGTTTTGTGGTAAATCTTCTCAATTCCTGGAGGAAGTCCTTTTTTAGTACCGTGTGGTCATTTTTCTGGACAAGTGCTGTGTGGCCAGTTCCAGTGTGTCATTGTTCCTGTTTTGGACTTGGGTAGTCTACAAGGAATGACGCCATAGCAAGGATATACTCCCGGACATATGTTGAAAAGATAAGTGATTTATAATTTTCTTATTTTCCCTTCTTTGGATTGATGTAGTGGCCATGCATTAATTCATTAGGAATTAGTTAATGCTTATTTGAAAACTACATATCGAAACCTCTCTTCAGTCTTCAATTCCTTCTTTTTATTAATTGATAATTATCTTCAAAAAATATATAAAATATATATATATATATATATATATATATATATATATATATAAATTTGTATAAATATTGTCTATGTGGCATTGGTATATTTACTTGTAAAAATTATTATCTGTACTAAAATATTAATTTCTTAAAGGTTTTTGGACATTTACATGTATCCTAATTAGGTATAACATTTTTCTTTCTTATAAATTATGTGAGTGTATATTAAATCAAGGTATCATACTAGTGAGTAATACCATTGATATTTCACTAATTTAAATTTAAGATTGTAGCATTTTATTTCGTGGTAAATTTATTGGGATTATGGAACTGAAATTTTGATTTTCTTTTCTATTGTAATTTTCCTCTAATATCAAATTGGACTTTTTGAATTAAAATATCTCTTATTCTATCTTAATTTGAATTTATAATAACTTGACTATTTATGATTAAATATTTTCTACTTAAGAAATTTGCTTAAAAGTGTCTAGAATTATCTAGAGTCATGTTGTCGTTTTAGAAATTTTGCATAAGGTCAAATATCAGCCGATCATAAAATTGAGTTTCATTGTTTGTTTGTTCGAAAGGAACTTCATATTATCTACTAATTAAATTAAATCAAACTGATAAAAGATCAGCTGCTTAACTAATTGATAATCAACAACCGAACACATAATTGAGTTTCATTGTTTGTTTGTTCACAAAGAACTTCACATAAATAAAATTCAATCATACTGATAAACGATCAGCTGCTTAAAAAATATTAAAAAAATCTAATTACCAACTAAATTTATTTAACCCATTTAATTTCTTTAGATCTATATGATTTTCTTATCCTTGCTGACTTAAATCGTAATTTATTATCTTCGTTAAATTGAATCGTTTGAATATTTTAACTTAATTTTATGGGAAATGTACTTTCTAACCTTAATTTAATAATTAATTGATTTTTATGCATATATTGAGAAAAAATAAATAACCAAATCTTTTCCAAAATATAAAATATAATCATTTCAATTGTAAGAGAAATTTAATTTCACTTCCACTTCTAAATTGTTATTAATCTCCTTATGTGGAAATTTAAAAACTGACTTATGTCAGGTACTTATATTGTAAAAATTGAAAACAATATTAAAAAAAAACACAGTCCAAGGAAAAATAAATTGGTAGTTACGTGATTTTGTTTTTCATTTATTTAATTTAGGTCACATTAGCATATATTTTATCTTTATTTTTTATTAAATATCTAAATCTAATTATTTTAAGTTGCTCTCTTCCTTTATTTTATATCTGTATATCTTTCTTCTTCGAGCTCCTATAGCTCTGGCGCCCATAGCCAAATCATAAAAAAACTTTTCCAACGTTTGACAAGTTCAATTAGTCGGAGTATTTTACATTAAAATTATAATCTTATTAAGTTGCTCTAAAACATCAGCTAGCCGAGTCGAACTTACGATTTTATTATAGTTTTTCTTAGTGATCTTAAGGGTCATTTAACAAACATAAAAATATAAAAAAAGCACTAAAGAAAACTTTATAACGTGTAATAGATCACTATTCGCTATTAACATATTTGTATGGTAACATTCACACGCGTATGTAAATAACGCATTTATCTTTATGCCACTTGTATCGTAAATATCTATTACCGGCTGCAAATCAGTACAGGAAGAGTAGATTTACTAGACAGTATGAAACAGAAAGCATTTAAATATTATGAAGGTGTACTGTAAGATATAAAACATCCTATTAGTATATTTTTTTTCAAAAATATAATAAAATTTAAAAATTATGTGTATTGTAACCCCAGGCCTCGTGGTAGACAGAAGCGGTGTGAGGTTTTGCAGGGATGTAACGTTGAGTTGCCGTAGGGACCACATACGCCGGGGACCGGCGGGGTATGAGCAGGAGATGGAGTAGTATCTTGCCAGGGAAGTACAAGACGACATATTTAAATCCCTATTGCCCCATCAACGGAATACAAATCACAGGACTTTTTTTGTCATTAGTTATTTTTGTAAAACTTCTCACGTTCGGGGCGCCTAGATATAATACTTAAAGCCCTAGACCCAGGGGTGTGCAGTCCATGGAAGCAAGGGAAGCAGTGCTTCCCCAAAGAAAATTACAAAACATCTTCTAAAATGTAATTTCTGAAATAGGAAACCATTAATTTAGATTATATTAAAAATGCTAAAATATTATCTAAATTATCAAGCCCATAATAAATGAGGCCTTGACTCCGACGGAGCGACAATAGAAAATGGAATAGAACTTATGCGGGCCGCTAGCTTCTCTGCAGCCAAGTTCTGTATGCTTGATTTCCTGTGAATTTTCATTTCAGTCGCGTGCTTTAAGTGGGGGCAGAAGCTATCGTTGGAGTAGGTTCTTTGTTTGAACGGCTATCCGTGTGTTGTGTAATACGTACGTCGCATCGTGCATGGTGCGATATGGAAGACAATAATACGGACGTGGATATGTAAATACCGTCAACTTCGGCTGTCGGTAATAACGTTGAAAATGTTGGAGAATTTAGTAAGAAGAGTGTGTGTGAATGTGGGGTGTGTGTCTTAATAATAAAGGCATTTTCAACATTAAACTTCGCTGACAAGCTTCAAATAATTTCCAAAGGAAGGGCAAAACTGGCTATGAAAAATTTAACCACAAAAATGAAAAACTGTATTAGACACTTTTATCCGGAAAAACAATACGAACAATTTAAATGGCTAACAGCCATGTTTACTTTTTGAAAATGAAAAAGGTCTCTGGAATAAAACTGGTTTTTCCGATTTAAACAATTTCCATAAAGCTGTAAAAAGACACATTATGTCCAAAGCGCATTTGCAGGCCGTCATAAAAGAAAAAGTCTTCGGCAAAACCAGAATTGAACACACCCCGAATAAACAGTTGGAAATTAGTCACCGCCAACACCATGAACTAGTCGATAAAAATAGGCAAATATTAAGAAGACTTATCGATGTTGTTTGTTTTCTCGGACAGCACAAATTGGGATTTAGAGGTCATGACGAAACAAAGGTTTCTTCAAATAGAGGAAATTTTCAAGATTTACTTAGTTTAATGGCTAAATATGATGATTGCTTAAAAAATCATTTAGAGCAGTCTAGCGTTTTCACGGAACGTCGAATCGAACCCAGAATGATTTAATTTCCGCTGTTGCAACCATTATCCTAAAAAGAATTAAGCAGGAGATTGGCGAGACGCGGCTCATTGCTGTTCTGGACGAAACAACTGATATCACTAATTTTAGCCAATTATCTATAGCAATATGCTACGTTAAAACACACGGAAGTATTCAAGAGCGATTTTGACGTTTTAAGAATGTGTCCGAAGATCGTACAGCAGATGTATTATATACAGTAGTTTATAACGTTACTAAAAAAATTAATGGAGAGAAAAAATTAGTTGCTCAAAGCTATGATGGAGCTGCAGTGACGATTAGGAGGGTCTGCAAGCTAAAGTTCGAGAAACTTTCCCAAGTGCTGTGTTTGTCCATTGTTTTGCTCGTAAAATTAATTTTATCCCAGTCCATCAATCACATTAAAGAGTGTAAAGTATTTTTCGTTATTTTAAGTGGCATGGCTGCTTTTTTTTCCAAGTCAACGAAACGTACACAAGCTTTGGACTCCATTGTCCACAAACGAATGCCCAAAGTAGCTCCTACTTGGTGGAACTATAATGGAAGACTTGTGTTAACAGTATCTGAAAATCGTGAATCACTGATTGAACTATTTGAGAATAGAATAGAAAATAATGAAACGTGGGACTCAGAAGCAATAAATAGTTCGAGGGGGTTTTTGGACTGTTTGAAACGAGATTTTAATTTTTTTAATTATTTGTTGAACGTATTTCAGAAATATTTCCATTCTCTTAATATATTACAAACTAAAACAAATGATATAGCTTTTTGCCTAAAAACTGATGACTTTGATCTATTTTGGGAGAAAACGACAAGCCAAGCGTCTTCGAACAGACAAGTTCGGAGATGTTCAAACATCATACAGACGCCTCTTTTATGAAATAATCGATCGAATTCAGCAACAAATAAACTATAGATTTAACGGTTTAAATGATTTTAAATTCCTCGAGCTCTGCAATTTTGATGCATTTAAAGGAAAAACTTTTCCAGAAGATGCGTTTAAATCTCTTCTTCTTCATTATGGCCAGTTCTTCGACCGAGTGTTACTGCGATCTGAACTAAAAGTGATTTACGAAACTGATGACATTTGCGCAAAAAATAACGCTAAGGTACTAATGCAATTTTAAAAAGACAAGGAGCTGGGAGATGCTTACAGTGTCGAAATACCTGCCAGTTCATGTGCAAAAGTTCATCAGTAGAACGCAATTTTTCAACACTTAAACGTATGAAAAATTTCGTGAGAAATTCAACGGGCAGGAGAGACTTTCGCATACATCGCTGTTGCCCATTGAAAATAAACTTCTCCAAAATATGTCGGAGCATCGACGTTTTTATGATGACGTCATTGAGGAATTTGCAAAAAATGATCGAAGAATTGAATTACATTACAAATAGGTAAGTTTCTAAAAATTGCTTCCCTTTCTTAAAATTTCACCGCACGTTCCTGCTATTCGCTATTAACGTATTTGTATGGTAACTTCCACACGCGTATGTAAATAACGCATTTATCTTTATGCCACTTGTATCATACAAAAAGCATTTGAATATTATCAAGGTGTAATATATAGAGAAAACACCCTATATAAAATGTATTGTATCAAATTCAACTTGTTGCAATAATGGGCAACCACGCAATAACCTGTTTTGCTATGTCAGCAGGTCAACCACCTTCCCGAGCGTATATGGCAATTAGATTGCATTTTAAAACAGATTGAGAATATACTTTGGGTAATGTTAAGGTGAACATGTAGTTTCATTTTGCTACCCTTTGTTTCAACCCTAAGTATTACATGGCGATCCTGCCACTTGACGATTTTTTTGTGAAGTTATTAAGATGGGTAATGCCAAGTCCAAAGAAGAGATTGTAATTAATCAGGCCTCCAATGGCGATGCAAGGGGTGAAATAGTTGACCAAAATAAGGGATTAAGCTTAGCAGAGATTTTGCTTATAATTTTGGTTGTGGCAACGGCAATTGTTGCAGTAGTATGGGCCATTAGACATGTTCAAAGGAAACTAAGGCAGACAATTAGAAGAGAAATTTATAAAAATGAGCTGCGAAAATCCAAGGATGATTTAAAGATGGAAGAAAATTAAATTTTTTTTTAGGGCGGTATTTTTCGTGTAAGAAAAAAAAAAAAAGAAGAAAGAAAAAGTAAAGACAATTATAAATGCAGTTAGAAAATTTGTTATGTGTTAATGTACCTGAAAATGTAAATAATAATGCAGGCATGTAAGTTTAATTATTATAATATTATGTTATTGTTTTATAATTATAATCGCAAAAATATGGACCCAATTAGCAAGTTTAATAAGTGAATTAAATTTTTAATTTCATGGGAGACAAACTTATTGAAATTTTACATTCATTTAAATATATTCGAACAAATTTGGTAAAATTAAATAGCGAAAGACGAAAAAGCCCTATTGTCGAATCAAAAGTTAAAGTGGCAAAAACTTTATATTCTCAGTCTCAAATAGAAAAGTCTGAAATAGACAAAGAAGATATTTTGACTTTTAATAACATAATAACAGAAATTAAAAAACTTTATAAGGAAATTTTAGAGTTTGGAAATAAAAATATTAATAAAGATAAATTAAAAATGTCTTCTTTTGATCTAAAAATAGCTACAAACCTTTTACCGGTCATGGATGATACAGAATCTACAACTTCTAAATTAAGAGAGGCTTTAGATTTTTATTCGTCAACGCTTGATAATGATAGTCAACCTTCTTTAATTAAATTTGTTTTGAAAACGCGTATTTCTAACAACGCCAAATTACGATTAGGTTTGACTTATAATTCTGTAAATAATTTAATTCTAGATATGAAAAAAACATCTCTTAACTAAAAAATCAGATACGGCCCTTCAGGCACGCTTGTTCTCGGCTAAACAGGGTGAAAAATGTATAACGAATTTTGGTAAAGAGTTAGAGGATATTTTTGTAAATTTAACCATTACGCAAGCAGACGGAAATGCCAATGCTTTTGATATTCTAAGACCTATTAACGAAAAGGTTGCAATAAAAAGGTTTGCATGCGGACTTAAAAATCAAAGGCTGGGCACAATTATATCTTCCAGAAATTTTGAATTCTTAAAGGACGCAATAAGGGCAGCTCAAGATGAAGAGCTGGGTAATCAAAATAATTCAGGACACATTTTTAATTTTTCTCACAGAGGAAGGGGAAATTTTAGAAATTTTTCCAGAAGACCAAATAATAGAACAGGAAATTCTGGTAGATATAATAATTATCAGAATTTTAATAACGGAGGAAATAACAATTCAAATTGTCGGCGAAACGCTTCGACTAATCAAGGTAATTTTAATAATCAGCGGTTTTCTAGAAATCACGGTGGTCGTACATTTACGAGCGGTAATAGGAGAGGATCTCGGGCAGTAGGTCACCGAATGCATTTTGCGGAGCACACCGGAAATTCAGAACAATCCTCAGCTGATATACAAGATTCAACATTTTTTCGTGCCTAAAAATACTAAAAATAAACAGTTTAATAATATTTTTACCTATTCAAAAAACTACTTGAATGCTGTTTCTTTTTGTGTCAATGGTAAAAGCTTAAAATTTTTGGTAGATACGGGTGCATCATTAAGTGCCCTTAAATTAAGTTGTTTAAATTCAAAAATACAGTTACACAAAGAAAATATTGAAATTAAAGGCATAGGAGGTAATTTAATATCTGTGGGATATGTTTATTTAGATCTTTGTATAGAAAATGCGATATTTAAGCAAAAATTTTATATTTTTAATAATTTACCATGTCAAAGTGATGGCATAATTGGAGAAAATTTTTTGAAAACTTTTAAGGCTAAATTAGATTACGAAGAAAATACCTTAACTATTTTAAATCAGTATAATAAAATAAATACATTAAAATTAAATGCGGATAGTGAGAATATATTAAGTGTTCCCCCTAGGTGCGAAATTATACAGTATGTTCCTACAGGGTTAGAGGATGAATGTGTACTTATGCAAGGTGAATTATGTGAGGGTGTGTTCATGGCTGGTGTAATTGCACAACCGATAAATGGTAAAGTACCAATTAAAATTTTGAATACAAGAGAGACAGAGGTACATTTGAGAAATTTTTCGCCAAAAGCAGAAAGTTTAAGCAATTATGAGTGTCATCAATTTAACAGCCAAGAAAATTCGGCTACTCGAGTTAAAGAACTATTTAAAATTCTTAAGCTTAATCATCTAAACCGCGAGGAACGAGATTCTATAGAGCAAATTTGTGCCAAATTCTCAAATATATTTCATATGCCAGGAGATAAGCTTACAGTTACTAATTTATATAAACAGTCAATTCAAGTTAAACCAGATACTCAGCCGGTCTATAGAAAGCCATATAGGTTACCTCAAGTACATAAAGAGGAAATAAATAGGCAAATTTCTCAAATGTGTCAGGATGGAATAATTGAGAGTGCGCAGAGTGAGTGGTCTTCACCTTTGTTGCTTGTACCAAAGAAAAACGATACGAATGAGGGAAGAGCTAGGTTAGTATTGGACTACAGATTTTTGAACCCATATATATTAGATATCAAATTTCCGATTGCGAGTGTAGTCGATATTTTAGACTCCCTAGCAGGTGCACTTTATTTTTCACATCTAGATCTTAGCCAGGGCTATTATCAAGTCGAATTAGAGGAAGAAAGCAGAAAATACACAGCTTTCACTACAGATCGCGGTCAGTGGCAAATGCGAAGGTTACCAATGGGGTTAAAAATTAGCCCTAGTGCCTTTTCAAGGTTAATGACCATAGCGATGGCGGGCTTAAATTACGAAAAGTGCTTTGTTTATCTTGATGATCTTATAGTATTTGGCAGAAACCTTAATGAACACAATAAAAATCTAATAGATATTTTTTCTAGATTGCGAAAAGTAAACCTAAAATTAAATCCTGCTAAATGCGATTTTTTGAAAAAAGAAATTCTGTATCTGGGTCATATAATAAGTTCTGAAGGAATATCACCTAACCCTGATAAAATAAAAGCTTTAAAAGATTATCCTATTCCAAAAAAGGCAGATGAAGTTAAACGCTTCGTGGCTTTTGCCAATTATTATCGAAAATTTATACCACATTTTTCAGAAATTACAGTTCCTCTAAATAAATTATGTAAAAAATACGCTAGGTTTGAGTGGACGGACGAATGTGATAAAGCTTTTAATTGTCTTAAAAATTCGCTGATTAAGCATCCGGTGTTAGATTATCCCGATTTTTCGAATGAAAATGAATTTATTTTGCAAACAGATGCGTCTGCTTTTGCTATAGGAGCAGTGTTATCAAATAAAAATAATAAACCAGTGGCGTTCACTAGTCGTAGTTTAAATAAAGCAGAAATTAACTACCCTACTATACATAAAGAACTTTTAGCAATTTATTGGGCTGTAAAGCATTTTCGACCATATCTGTATGGCCGTCGTTTCAAAATTTTAACCGATCACAAACCATTAATTTATCTTTTTACGCAAAAAGACCCTGGTAGCAGATTAACAAAATTTCGTTTGTGTCTAGAAGAATATAACTTTTATATCGAATATATCAAAGGAAAAGATAATGTTACAGCCGATGCTTTATCGAGAATAATCTTGTCCTCAAACGAATTAAAAGATATGAATGAAGGTATGATTGCAGTTTTAACCAGAGCACAGAGTAAACGTAGAGACGGACAGGAAGACGAGTTAATTAAGAAAAGTACTGAAAATATTTGGCTTGATCACCCGAATATTGTGGAAATTCTTAAGCAACCCACTAACTGTACCGAATTAATTATAATACCATCCTTAAAAATTAAAAAATTGTCAAAAGATGTCACTCAACAAGTGGGAGACTTTTATTATATTCCATTACATTTTACCCTATACTTAGACCAAAAAGCTTTATCACCATTGGCGCGAGACGAAATGGTGAAAGATTTGGTAGAAATAAGTAAAAAGGCTGAAATTAAAGAATTAGTTATTAATAAAAATAATGATAATACAGAGTTTATTAAATTTATTGGTAGTAAAATAAAAAATTATACTAATTGGAGGGGCCCCCGTATAAATGTTGTAAAAGGTATTAAAAAAGTAATGGACAAAGACGAAAAAAGAGTAATCCTTAATGATTTTCATTTACTACCAACCAGTGGTCACGCTGGAATAAATAGAATGACAAATAATATTAAAAAGTATTATCTTTGGCCAGGTCTGGATAGTGATGTTCGAAATTTTGTAAAAAGGTGTGACATGTGTCAAAGACAAAAACATTCGAATCATTATACTAGAGAGCCAATGGTAATAACTACTACAGCTGAAACAGCTTTTCAAAAAATATATTTAGATATTGTTGGTCCACTTCGGGTAGACGTAAATGGATTTGTTTATATTTTAACACTTCAGTGTGAGTTAACAAAATATGTAGAGGCCTACCCTCTTAAAAACAAGGATTCCGTATCTGTGGCAAGATCTTTGGTGGATAACTTTATCTTAAGATATGGTATCCCTCAGGAAATTGCTTCAGATAGGGGTACCGAGTTTATTTCTCACACTATGGCAGAAACATGTAACTTGTTAGGTATAGAACAGATTCATTCTACGGCGTATCATCACGAGAGTATCGGGAGTTTAGAGGCCTCTCACAAAGTTCTAGGTGCTTATTTGAGAATTCAAACTCAAAACCATGATTCTGCATGGAGCACATGGCTTCCGTACTGGTGTTTTTCTTATAATACTGCAGTACATACGGAAACCAAATACTCTCCCTTTGAACTAGTTTTTGGGAAAAAATGCCAATTACCAAATAATTTAAATAATGAAGTGGATCCTATTTATAATTTTGATAACTACCCCATTGAATTAAAATATAGGTTACAAACAGCTCAAAATGATGCAAGAAATAACTTAATACTTTCTAAATCTAAAAGAAAAGAAAATTTTGATTTAAAAGTAAACCCCATTCAGTATAAAAAGGGCGATAGAGTTTTAATCAAAAACGAAACTGGTGATGAAATTACCAGCCCTTGCTTCCTGGGGCCATATTTAGTGGTAGAAGATGTTGCACCAAATGTAAAAATAATTAAAGATAAGAAACATATTTTAGTCCATAAAAATAGAACTAAGTTGTATAATAGCTAATTAAAATTAAGTTATAATAATAAGGGCTCCATATTACTATACTATTGCGTGTACTTTCTAATAACCTTTTTCTAAAATACCTATCTATTTTCTTTCCTACTTTCACTATATGACGCTATTTTCCTTCTCTTATATCTGAGTTTTTATTTTTCTTTTCATATATTTAGATAAATGGTTTAAATAGTGTATTGTAACATTTGTCTCTAGTAATTGTATTTTATTTACGAATTTCAAATTTTGAAAATAAATTGAAATTCTTTTAATTGCCCGGGGAGGTGTAATATATAGAGAAAACACCCTATATAAAATGTATTGTATCAAATTCAACTTGTTGCAATAATGGGCAACCACGCAATAACCTGTTTTGCTATGTCAGCAGGTCAACCACCTTCCCGAGCGTATATGGCAATTAGATTGCATTTTAAAACAGATTGAGAATATACTTTGGGTAATGTTAAGGTGAACATGTAGTTTCATTTTGCTACCCTTTGTTTCAACCCTAAGTATTACAAAGGTGTACTGTAAGATATAAAATATCCTATTATTATATTTTTTTTCAAAAATATAATAAAATTTAAAAAAGCGTCGATAGTTGACATCACAAGGATTAGCACAGTGAATTTCTGAATTATTGTATTATTCAGTCCTGGATTAAGGGTGGGGCTATGGGGGCTATAGCCCCAGGCCTCGTGGTGGACAGAAGCCGTGTGAGGTTTTGTAGGGATGTAACGTTGAGTTGCCGTAGGGACCACATGCGGCGGGGACCGGCGAGGTATGAGCAGAAGATTCACTAGTATCTTAACAGGGAGGTACCACACGACATATTTAAATTTCTATTGCCCCATCAGCGGAATACAAATCAGAGGACTTTTTTTATGTCATTAATTATTTCTGCAAAACCTCTAACGTTCGGGGCCCCTAGATATAATACTTAAAGCCCCAGAGCCCATAATTCGCTACTGGTATTATTGAGTTGGCTTTATCCAATTATTGGTTACGTTGTATTTAAACTGGCATTTTACGCATTTACAGTAATTCATCTTTAAGTGTTGATACAAAAATAATTCGTACAGAATAAGTTATAGAAAACGTTTCAAAAATGGAAGTTAACTGCTAAAAATATAGAAATGTTGGCCGTTGAAGTCCGGACGCCACAGTGATTTGGACCATCTCAAAATGCATTTTCTTTTGAGATCTTAACTGGAGTCTAATATAAATATATGATGTCTTTTTTGTGCTAATTTGTTTACTCTTTCAAAAATTGTATAATTTTGTTAATTGAATAACTGACTACTTTGTTTTCACAAAGCACGTTATTATTAACGAAAGCTTAAACGCCATATTTCATTTTTGTCTGAATTTCCATGTCGCTTACTATAATAAGGTGATTTTTTTTAGCGTTTTAATCTACAAAGATTACATAAATTGCCAACATTTTTCTTTTTGTGACAAAAATTTGTTCCTTTTGTAATAAAATTCAATTTTTATATTTGGTCAAACGTGTTATTTTGTTTTCATTTTTTGTCTTTTGAGAAACGAAATTGTCCCAACTGTTGCAACTATTTCCAAATAATCGTAAGTAACTGTTGCCACTTTTTTACCGGTCGTATCGAATATTTGAACGGTATTTTCAGGTAATAATGAAGTGCCAAATGATGAAATTTGGTTTCAACAGGATGGTGTCCCGGCGCAATATGCTCAAAATGCCAGCTTGGTCCCCAGATTTGTCGCCCCTCGATTACTTCTTGTGGAGCCACCTTAAGAATGTGGTTTCCAAACTAGGCCGAATGACCTCGATGACTTAGAGCTAAGGATAGATAGAGAATGCGGAAAAATCAAGGGAACTGATATCCTTCTGTATACGATACCGGACAGAATGCCCAGAAAATATTGATGCAGGAGAAGGCAGACCACATATTAATTAATTTTTATTGGTGTCGTGCATCTATGTTGCTTTTTTTTAGTTTTATTGTAAATAAACATTTTAGGAACAAAAAAAATTTTAAACTGTCCAAATTTCCTACAATTTTCAAAACTATTTTGACCTTAGGATTATGTTTTATCATTTTGGGCACACCTTTTATACCATTTTATAACTTATCATTTGAGTCAGTCATTATTTTTTCTGACGAAAATATTACAGACAGCAAAAATCAGAGACAACAAATGTTTGAAATAAAATGAGTTACCTACAATAAAAGTTTAAAACTTATTCACCAATAAGGTAAGAAAATACATCTGCGTACCACTTACCATCCAAAAAATACGTCAAAAAAGCCCTTTTACAGTATTTTTTTTGTTTTAACAATTCCCTAACGAGGATTATAATAAGTTAACTTAAATGTATCTATGTCATTATAAGAAAAAGGGAGCTAAAGTTTGGATATTTTCTAAGAAGATAGCCTTAACAAGAATTAGTATTTGATGTCGACCTTTAGGTCGAAACAAAAAAGAGGGGACATCCCGTTGTGCAAGGAATGACAATATCAGGCAAACAGTGTGGTCCAGAGAACTGAAGAAAAATTAAAAAGGTGGCGTACGATAGGGCTGGTTGACGGCGTTAACTGGGAACAAGACCACTGGCTGTATAAATATAATGTAATAAACTTCAAGTGTACACGAGTTATATCAAAAAGATAATACTACTAAAATATTAAAATTTACTTACTAAGAAATAAAAACACCCAATATTATTAAAATCAGATCATCACTACTTCTTGACGGAATGGAGAACGCCGCCTCATATAACATCGTGATTATTATATTTTTCTGTAAGTGTTATCCAGTTTCAAGAATGATCAATACTAAGCTGGTATTAAACCAGTGGCGTAGTCAGTGAGGCGGTTGGGGTTAAATACCATCGCTCCAAAATCAAATGTCCAAAATGTAAGTATCAACTTTTTATTAACTATGTATTTTATACTGAAAAGCTCCCTCCATAACAACTTACTTGGGAACCGGAAAATAAGCCTTATTTCGTCCCTCCAGAAGCAACTTCTGTCTACCCCACTGGTATTAAATATTGTATTTGAATTCTAGCTTAGACCTAAAACCAGAAAAATACATATTATCATTGTATAATAAGACAATATTTGCTGGTCTGGCAGACCTTATTCTGCCTTTTCCGTTAGATGGCGCGATGAGTTTCCAGTGTAATTATAATAATATGGGGGGCATTCACCACATTGTCCAGAAATGTTATTGAAGATAAACATATATGTTCTATATAAAAAATACGGAATAAAACGATACAAAAAATAGTGTTGAAAGATCTCGATACCCAGACGATCATTTCAAAAAAAAACTCTTTTACGAACTTTGGCATAGCGTTTTAAATATGTATATTATATTTTGAAAGAGGATAATATATTCGCCTTGTCAATCTACGTTCAAGCGGCTTAGACTTGGCGCCGTATTTAATTCGTTTGGTCAGGAAGTACGATCGTGAGGACTTGGATGTTGGGTTTATATTTTCTGCTTGGGGTTGTTTTTGTGGTAGTTTGGGGCATCTTGTTTTTCTGTAGATGAGATAACCAATTTCGCTTGACCTATTGTTTTAAAATTTTATTCACATATATTTCGATAAAAATACGATAATATAGTGCCCTTGGCCCAGTGGCGTAGCTACTAATTTTGGACACACCCTCCCCCCCCCGCGGTTTTCGGTAAAGGGTCCCCTCTCAAAACAGAAAAATAACTGATGGCAAAAAAAGGTCATTTAGTTGTCAATAAATGTAGCCCCCAAAATATATGATGACCAAGACCGGAAAATATATGATGACCAAGAAAAAGGTCATCCATTTTTTCATAATTCCCCTTGAACCTTGCATTGACCTTAAAATTGCACGTTTTGATTTGTAGTTGTTAGTAGCGACATTACATCTGGTAGTGATATTTCAAAAAAACATTTATGCGTTGATACCAAGCAAAACAGAAAAAAACGTTTATTTATCCCTTTTAAAGAAACAGTATAATATTTAAAACGAAAGTTTGGGCGAAACGGACTTTTAAACTAAAGTTCATTTATCAACTGTAAAAAATATCGTGACCAAAACCATATTACACTAAGGAAACAACGGCCCAACATCGCCAAATTTAAAAGTATTGGAGAAGCTGATAAATTTATGACATGTACAGGGTGACCGGATTTGGTTGCAAAAGCAGGGTATCCCGCTTATTTTTAAAGATAGAACCTTGCGGTTTTCACGAACCTGAGCTAATTTTTTGTGAAACTCATGAAGCCGTAAACAAAATTTTCATAGCCTTCTTCGTTTATGAGATACAGGGCGAAATAGAAAATTTTGCAGTTTGGGACCTCCATCGTATCTCGGTTATCCTTTAACTTAACGCAAAGTGAAAAATTGCTGCTTATGCAGTTTTTTACGCTGGGTCCAGCGGCGTAGTCATATTTTTCATTTGAGTTGTTATTTTTTAGATATGACCCAAAGTTGTGTTTTTTAAATGGGACACCCTGTATATTTGTCCAGAAATTGATTTGTCCTTTTAAAAGTTTCCCAAAAATATATAATAGTATGGGTCTATTTTAATAAACAACAACAAAAATTTTTTATAATTATCATCCCAAATTTTGCAGTAGGCCATGCAAAACAATGCTGCCTTTTATTTAAAGTCGTTAACAATATCTACATCCTAACAATAAAACAAAATAAATATGTAATTAAATCTATTTATCAAAATATGTATTTATAATTTCGCACCAAAAAAGTACCACTTACCTAGATTTATGTAACACAAGAACAAAACAGTAATAAATTATTATGGAACAAGCCTTTCAGCAAAAATCAACTGTCGTATAAGAACTACAGTAACCAAGGAAATCAAAAGAACTGTTCAAACTGATTTCCATTTTGTTCTATGCATGCTTCGCACAATTTTCGTATTCGTTTTAGGGAATTAAGCAAAATAACGGGATGATGTTGTAAATAGCGAAAATTTTCTCTTATTGCATTTCCTAAATCTTGGACATTATCATAGTGGTCTTTGTAAATTCTATTTTCCAGATATCCTCATAGAAAGAAATCTAAAATCGACAAATCTGGGGACCTAGGGGGTCATCTTATAGGTCCATTTGTTCCGATCCATTCATTGGTAAAATTATTGTCCAGAAATAATCTCGTCATTCCAGAATTGTGTGCAGGAGCACCGTCCTGTTGAAAATAAATTTCGTTAATTTGCACTAGAGGAACATCGTCAAGTAATTCAGGTATAGCTGCCTCTAAAATTTCTATATAGCGATTGACTGTTAGATTTCCCTCAAATATATAAAATTTCATATGTGTTCCTAATATGAAGCAGGACACATTTAGACCGAACCTGCCCTGCTGTCTTTTGGGAAATATTTGGTGTTGATTTTCCTGGGACCAGAATCTACTATTGTGCCTATTGAGTATACCAGAATTACTGAAATGTGCTTCGTCTGACCATATAACCTTCCTTTCAAAATCTCTAACCATATCGTATCTTTCTCGAAACCAATTGCAGAAGACTACCCGACGCTCTGCATCCCCTGGCTGTAAGTGCTGCACGAGCCTAAATTTGTATGGGTGGTATTTGCGCTTTTTTAGAATTTCTTGAACTGTAGTTTTTGGAATCCCTATGCTCTTTTTACTGGCCCTACAAGAGTTTGTAGGGTAAGCTTCTGCATTAGCCAAAACCGGAATTTCCTCAGCCTCCCGATTTTCTTTATGATATGTTTTCGTACGAGGTTTGATAAATGATCCGTGATTAAGTAAATTCTTTTTTATCCGATAAAAAGTGGATATATTAGGTTGCCTCCTTTCTGGATATCTAAATAAAAATTAAGAAATAGAATTTCAACATACCTAAAAATTAACTATCTACCTGTTAAAATACATCTCAGAAGCCGCTTCAACATTTTCATATAATATATAATATAATTTTATAAATACTAAATAGTACTGTTAAGCCCTTAATAATCAGTTTGGACATATACGAAGACGACAATGAGGCAACAAGATGATTTTTATCATGTTATTAGGATAAAAATATAGTTTTTAAGTTTTGTTAATAATTATTAGTACCTAATATTAAAAATAAATACGTACACAAAATAAATAGTTAAGTAAATAAAAGTTTTTTTAATTCCTTTTTTTTTTTCGTTAAAAATTTTCTATTATTATGGGGACAAAATCCGTCTTTGCACCCTTTTAAGAGTGTGCTATAGAATGTCATGCCTATACAATAGATGTTTATTAGGTAGCAAATTTATAGAAGGGTTTTAGGGCTAAGGGTACCAGATAAATTTTATTGGAGTTAAGAAATCAACGAATAATTCTGAAAGGGATTATACAATTATATAATAATAATAATAATAATAATAATAATTTTATTTAATCATTTATTTGTTTAATTTTATGTATATAAGCATATTTAAATGTATTTTCTGTTTGATATTACATATTTTATTTTGTTTGTTTTATTGCTTGCTTAATATAAATACTATTATCTTGTTTCTTTCTTACAATTAATACATTTGCTTTAATCGATTAGTAAAATCTTTTTTTATTTTTCTGAAACATTTTTGGGCAATTTTTCAAATTTTTGGTTATCTATCGGGTGGACAGAGACGTATTACAGTGAGGCCTTTTGTATAAATTATTGATTGAGAACATTTTTTAGATCATCGGAGCGCCTTACATTGGCCTATTCAGGATTTTGGTTTGGAGGGGGGGCTGTCATAGAGAAACCCTTTTATAGTCCCTAAAGCAGGCCATTGCCTGTACACGTGTTTGCCAAGGAATGCGATGCTGTAGGCTTTGATTGGCCAGTGGGTATTGCCAGGCTCTCGCTTTATCTCTCTCCCAATAGGTATATCGCCCACAGCATATTCTTTTTCACTCCCGCTGGCTTGTTAAGATAACTTTACTGCGTCATGGCGATCGCTACCTAATTTTCGGATATTGCCCGGTTTTGCCACCAAACATGTCTTGTTTATGTTCGGTGGTTTTGCCCAGACCTCTGTGTATTCCGGTTTGAAAAGTAATAGATGCATATCGCATGAAAATATTATAAAATAAGGTGTTTACGCGAATTTTGTTTCATTTAAAATATAATTGTTTTTGTTAATTTATAATGTGTATTTTTTGGAGGGGTAGTGCCCATTTGTGCTTATGATAAAACCGCCACTTTCTTCTTACAAGAAATCTTAGCTACCTAATCTAACTTAGACAAAAAAGTATAGGCTAAATTAACTCAGATCAGCCAATATTTCCTCTAAATGGGAAACCACTATTGATACAGTTCGAGGTTTTACCATACTTCCTAACTTTTAAACATCCGTAAATTAATATAACTCAATAACAAAATAAATTTATTTGTAAGCTAAACCTCCAATTTCCTTCAAAACAAATTACTAATTAGAAACCGTCCAGCGTAAAAAAAATGAAATAAAAAAACCGAAACTCGAAAGCTTCCAAGGAAACCGGTTTTAAATATTGTAAGGTTAGTTAACTTAGCTTGGCGATGTCAGAAATACGCAGAATTACAGAGTAATTCAACGGCTTCGAGAGCGTATTCGCGCGTACAGCGACTTTATAAGGACAGTGGCGACAATAGAAGCTCACACGCCATATTGATGCAAAATTTCTAAAGATTTAAGTGAAGCACACAAATTATCGTTAGTTTTTCACAAAATATGACTAAATTAATCTACTTTAACACATTAATATGAGCAAACTGGATCAGCTAAAAGATTAATTAATGAATTTATTATTAATTTCAGTCTACAAAGAGTAATATGCCACAGCTAAAAAATTCGAAATATAAACTTCCCGTCTTTACACGGACAACCTCTGTCAACGTCAGTTGTAAATGTAGGGTTATGTTAATGTTTAACGCAGTTGTTTATTCGACTGATCTAGTGCAAACTTACTTTTTCATTTAGATTTTTAACAAATAACAATGTTTGTGCAAGTGATAAATGACAGTTGTCTCCCAACTAAATTTAGTAATGTAGTATGTACTGAAGAAAGCCTACAAAATAAAGTTTCTTTTATGCTAATCTTTAAGGGCTTCGACCTCAAATTGGGTGCTGATTGCTGAATGAAGTAAAATATATACTAAAGGTGTGCAAAAAGTAACTATTCGTTATTCGAGTACTCGTTACTTACATGGAACCGGAAGTAACGGATACTTAATATACGTCTGCCACAGTTACTCGAGTACTCGAAATCTATTCGTATTCCGGAAATATATTTTCGTAATAGGAATAACAAAACACGAAACGTAATGAATGAAAATGAAACGAGTACTCAAACTCCTTGTGTAACGTAACGTGTATTGGCGATTCGAATATTTCGGTTCCTGAACGGCGATGTAAACAGCTGATCTCAGATCTGGATTTCGTGTAATTTGGGCTGCCGCGGTTTCTTTCCTTTTCAGCTTTGAAATTTTCAAGATATTTGATTTGTTCATTTTTTGTGTTTGTTTTGTGCAAAAGAAAGAGAAAAGAGAAGAAGAAAAATTTTAACTTTGTATCCAAGAAAGTTAAAAATCTAAAAAAGAGTGTAGGACCAATGCATTATTGCATATAACATATAACTACTTTTTCTTCTGCCTTATCTATATTCTTCTTAATACGACTAGCTAAATTCCAGACCTGTCACCTGATCCGGATGGCTTGTTAACACTAACACGATTTTTTTATCTACTTCTCAATTGAATGCTTTCTTTAAAAAATGATGACGCCGTCATGCCGCCTCGATTCCCAGAAATGAAAGTATATAACAATAGATTTTCGGTATTTCTTCCGTTCTTTCTTTAACAGTAAAATTTGACTGACTTAAATCAATAAATTAGGTAATTTTGGTGTAATTGGTGTTTTGATTAATTTTTAGTGATCACAATAGTAGTTCAGGAAAGGTATTTTGATTGGACGATGGTCAATAAAACGCACTTAGACAATCTAATGCTGCAATTAGTCGGCGTTTCAACTTCTATGAGGTTATCTTGAGAACTATACAAATGTGATTATCTGTGTAAAAATTAACTACCGTAAACTTGGGTGGCTTTGGCCAGCAATGGTGGCTTTCGCCGTTTTTCAAAATTTATTATTATAATTTGCAAGTTCATTTTTTTATGATTCTGTACACTTTAGTAAATATAAAGGTTAGTCATATTTGCAAAATAACTTTTCAACTTTTTAGTTACAGCGTATAAAAAACGCTGTTGAAAATACTAATTTTACTATCCTTAAAAACTTTATTCATATCGAGTTACCTGGTGCGGGTCGCGCTCAAAACATGACATTAACGAACATTAAGGAATCTTGTAACCTAATAGCTGCAATAATTTAGTTATCAGTTCCTACGGTAGAGGATGGCCAAAGTCGCCCAATACCTTTTTGACAGATTGGTGCCTGACTGGCCACTGCGGATATCTGTAAAATCGATTTATTTTTTAACGCTCTGTCATATCTGTCGTGTTTCGACGCATTGTTTACTTGTTTTCGCGCTGTTTATGCTGAACGTTTTTTAGTTTCTTCTGTCATGTGAGTTTTGAGTGTTTGTTATCTTATGTGAACGTTGCCTATTTCATTTACTAATTTGGGGGATAGTTTACGAAAATGGGCCGATATAAAAGAGTTGCAGGGAGCAGAAATTACGTGAATTATAGCAAGGCGAATTTAGAGGAGGCTGTTCGACTGATTAACGAAGGAGCAATATCTCAAAGAAGAGCTTCCGAAAGGTACAAAATACCACGTGCTACACTGCAGAACAAGATCAAAGGTTTACATAAAAAAACTGCTGGTGGGCAGAGGGTTTTATCCATGGAGGAAGAAAATAAAATTGAGGCACACATTATATTAACATCTACATATGGTTTCCCTGTTGATGCACTAGATTTGAAAAGAATCGTCAAAGGTTATTTGGATCGAAAGGGTGTAGTTACGAGACAATTTCAAGATAATCTTCCAGGACCTGAATGGGTGAGGCTTTTTTTAAAAAGGCACCCAACTCTGTCACAAAGGTTTGCTGCAAATATAAAAACCGTTAGAGCTGCTATTTCTCCTGAAATAATAAATTCGTATTTTGATAACTTAGAAAAAGAATTGCACGGAATTCCACCACAAAATATATGGAATTATGATGAGACAAATTTGTCAGATGACCCCGGTAACAAGTCATCACTAAACGGGGTTGCAAATACCCAGAAAGAATATTAAATTGGTCTAAATAATCTACCAGTGTAATGTTTTGTGGAAATGCATGTGGTGAAGTTTTACCCCCATACGTAGTGTATAAGGCTACAAATTTGTATGATACTTGGATGAAAGGTGGACCTGCTGGGACTCGTTACAACCGTACAAAAAATGGATGGTTTGAGGGCGCTATATTCGAGGACTGGTTCGAATTTTTACTTTTACCTGCTTTGAGACGCTTAGAAGGAACCAAAATTATGATTGGGGATAATCTTGCACCGCATTTAAGCGTGCATGTTTTGGATCTTTGATCCCCGCATGACATAAAGTTTATTTGCTTACCACCGAACACGACACATCTTACGCAGCCACTAGATATTGCGTACTTTCGGCCATTAAAAATAAAATAGCGACAACTTATCACCAATTATAAACTGACTGAAGCAAATAATACCGTACCTAAATCCCATTTTCCTCGACTTCTGAAGTCACTAACAGAACATTTATTAGAATCTGGATAAAACAATCTAAAAAGTGGATTCGAAAAAGCAGGAATTTTTCCTTTAAACAGGGCCAAAGTTTTAGATCGAATACCAACCAACAATAATCTCGATCCCACTATACAACTTAACGTCAGTGCTTCCGTGATTGATCTTTTAGAAGAAAGAAGGTTTTCAAATTATGGAGACAAAACATCAAGGAAAAAAAAGTTAACGTGAAGGCAGTGATGGGTATTTCAACCATAGACATTCACAGAGACCCAGAAGCTGGCCCTCGCGGAATTCAAGAAAAAAACTTCCAAAAGAAGAGAAACGAGAGGATTTCCAGCGACTCTGAATCTTCATTGGACATTTCTATCCACTCTGAAGAAAATGACGATCCAAACTGTTTCGATGAAAGTGATTTCGAAACGAAAGATAGTCATGGTGAAGACCAAGCAATTAAAATTGGTAAATTCGTTATGTTTTTTTATGAAAAAAGAATATATCCTGGTCAAGTTTTGGAAATAAATGTAGAGACAAACGAATATAAAATAAAATCTCTCACCTCAAGTGGAATCTCTCAGTGGAAATGGCCAACAAAGGATGATTTTCTCTGGTATGGAAAAGATGACATTTTGCAGGTGATTAACACACCGACCCCATCTAAAAGAGGCTTTTTCAAAATCCCAGAAATTGAAAAATATGTTTAATATTTTGTTCATCTGTAAAAAAAAGAAATATTTTTTGGTGGCCAAAGTCATTCATATAACTGTTTGTCTTTGTAGTTTCATGGTAATATATAGTCTGGCCAAAGTGACCCGACTTAGCCATCTGACTTTGGCCACCAATATTTAAAAAAAATATATATTTCATAAGCCTGGAACTAACTGTTACTCTAAGCATTAAAAGTGTTATTACAGACCTGTAAAATAAAACCAAGAGCTAGAAAATATGTTGACCCCGATGTTAGTTACAAGCGTTCAAAGTTGAAAAATGGACCAAAGTCACCCAAGTTTGGATTTTCATATGCTGTTCGTACCATTTAGTATAGGGCAATGTATATATATATATATATATATATATATATATATATATATATATAAAATTTAGTAGAATGATGTTTGTATTATTACTAAGTATTATAATTACTTTGTTACTGTTATTAAGTTTTTTTTATTAAATATATACTGCCAAATGTTCATGCAATATATAAATATCACATATATATTATTTTTCAAATTAGAAAATTAAGGTTTTGAAGTCTATTTGTATCTAAGCTTAATTTGTTTGGAAATTTCGAATGAAAAAGTTGCAATATATTTTATATTAATCTGTTGCGAATTAATTAAAAAAAAATTGTAATATATAAAGTTCCCGATATTCCCAGTATATTACAATGGCAGTGCTCCTGATCTCTGTACAGTACATTGTATTGTTCAATTTATATAAAAAATATGTTTAATTTCTTTTCCACCTGTTTAAATTATAATCGGTACTGATTGAAGTGAATACCATCATCTTTCTTTCTATCTTTATAGTTGCCGTTCTCGTTACATTTCTTGCGAATTAAGCTTAAAGCCGTGGTAACTAAAACAACGAGTCTTGAAAGGAGTACTCGAGTAACGGATCCGAACTAACGAATACGCATTCGAAAAGTAACGAATAGTTACTACTACTCAAATGTAACTGAAAGTCCCACCACTAATATATACTAAGACATGAAACAATATGGTTTTTACAGAAAAATAAATAATATAATAATGTGCAATATTTAATAACTTTTCTTGGAGTGAACTTAAACTTAAGACATTTACTGTCATAGTCATTTAAGCAAAAAGCAGGTGAACCAGGCTTAAAAATATTTTTCAATATGGTCGATGGCTTAGAACTTATTGTTTCAATCAATATTCATTTTAATAATCACAAAAACTAATAAAATAATACACTAAAATAACAAACCTCATAAGAAACCCAGGTCAACAAAAACTAAACAAAACGATTTTAGCAGAAATATGACGGAACCAATCAAAAATTGGTTACCCTATTGTCGCCAGTGTCCTTATAAAGTCACTGTATTCGCGAGGCTTTTCTCGCGATATCTCAAGTTTTATTAATTACATAGATAATAAATAAACAAAAAAATACGTAGAAAGTAATATATAATATAGCCCGGCAACCCCCCTGGGTACGCATATGGCGCCATGGCTAAATTAATTTAAGTAAGTTGTCCAAATCGCTGGGACTTCTCCCATAGCAGATGCTTCGACATGCATCTACGGGGGGCCCCCACTGGGAAAATTTGCTGTCTACGCCTATGCTGTGACTACCATGTTTCAGAGTGGCTACTCGCTTTTTGTTACCTATTTTTCTATGGGTGGGGGATCGAAGGTGTTGGGGCTGAGGGTGGTGTTCGACAAATAGCCACTATTGCCAGTCCGCCACTGTTTATGAAAATTATCCCAACAACTTTACTTGTATTTCAATCACCTACGCGGCGGGCCAAAATCAATATTTCCAGCGCCTTTTACATGAAACTCGTATTCAGAGTACGAACGCGTCACACAAAGATAACCAAAAACGCTACGTCTTTTATTTATCTGATTCCTCTTCTTTAGCTTGATGTGTTAACTACATACACACTACACAGCTAGTAAGCAGTAAGCACCCAGATCACAGTGCATACATATACGTTACGTATGCACAGTTCCTCTTACGGTAGTCTCGATCCGTCGTGTTATTACAGTGTTATAAACGTGTTAAACTAATACTACTCAATAAACATGGGTGAAGCAATGTTGGTTAATGGTTTGAGAAAGGCTAATTCTTTGGGATTTTATTCGGACATAAACGATGGAGAAATTGAGCAAGAAACTACGAATCAAATTTTGGAACAAAGAATAGGTAAGTGACTAGCGGATTTACATTTTACAGTCTGTTTGCGCCTTTGTGTATGTTTTAAGGTTAGACTTTATCGATTAGTTGCGTGTATGGATGTATACTACATCTGGTCATTGGAAATTATTTACGTATCGCGATATCATTACCACGTTCCCAAATCAATATTAATATTAATGCGGTTGAGTTACAGAAATATGAAACGGACACTGGAATGATTTTCTTTCTAAATGCGCTACAGTTTTAATTCCTGGCACATTTTTTAAAATTTATTTTTATCTTGCTGTTCGGGTGGGTAGGCCGGAAGGCTAAAGTAACTATTCTATAAATAAATTTAGTACGCTCTTTTTATTTATATTTGTGTTTTTTGTATTTATATATTTGTATGTATATTTTTTTTAGAAATTGATCATAATACAGTTTGTAAGTCCTAAGTACAGTTTGTCATATTCTTAAATTCAATAGAATTCACCTAGGTCTAAACACCTGTAGGTGCCTGTAAATTGTATGAACCTGGTTTAGATTAATTTCACATACTTTCCTGTTACATGTTATAGATTACAGATTACTAAATCAATTCTCCTATACTTCATAGCAGCAAATTTATTTATAACATCCTCGTAAAATGGATGAGTTGCCCTAATCTCCTCCAGACATTCCTTTTGAATTGAAATATTGCCTATAAAACAAAGTCTTTTATGAGATATTGTATTTCTTAAATAACTTTTTACACTTTTGAGGCAAGAAAAACTTCTTTCCACTGAAGCACTGGCCGACGGTATTGTCAAAATAAGGGAAAACACTTTGTATGGTTTGGTTAAAATATCTTTATTTTCATTAATTTTTTTCACTTGCTCTTGCAGCGATATATTCCAATTACTGTCATTGGCAAAAATAAGACCAAACTCATTTTTAAGTCGTTGACTTTTTGAAAATATTTCCCCATATAACTGAACAAATTTTCAAACGGGCCAGTCGGAAAATTTAAACTATATTCGAAAAATTTAGCAGAATCTGCCAAACATAACATTGTAAGTTTTTCAGAGTCTTGAAAGCTTAGTGTCATTTCCATTAAAATATGGTCCCAAAAAGGGTTCCATACTTAGCCTTAATTTCTTCAGGTGAGAGCTTAGCAAGCTCATGTTTGTAATGATTTATTTCTGTAATAGAATTTGCTTTATCAAACATGGTATTAAAAAAAAGGTTCATTTCTTTTTTTACAGAGCGCCTCACGACAGCGTTTTATATTGGATATGCAAAAATGAATGTCTAACGATTTTTTTTTGAATGCAGATGAAAAGCATACGTTCGTTTGGCTGAGTGATGAAAAAATGAGGGAATACTACTAAGGCTTGCAAAAAAATTCTACATTTAGAAATATTTTTAAACTTTGCCGCATCAGGACAAATACAAGCTGCGGCGCTTTTTCTTTTTTTTTTTTGGAGGCCATTTAGATGGCCAGACATCACACTTGCGCTATCGTAACATTGCCCTATTAATTTATGTTTATAGTCAAATTGGTCCAAAATTTGATCCAATAGAGAATATAAATTCTCCGACGTTCTATCGGAGCTGACATTATAAAATTCTAAGAATCACTCGATTACTGAACCTTCTGAATTAACGTATCTTAAAATTATGGGAGTTTTGCGTAATATCAGTGGTGTCATCCACTTGCACAGAAAAAAACTGTGTGTTCATTATTTCATTTTTACATGATTTAAATAATCAGAAATGCATTCAGTTAATTAATTATTTCGTTTTGAATAGTTTTCGAGTCATCAGTAAAAACATTTTTAATTTTTTTTGTGATATTCTTTTAGTTCTTGGGAACTTCTCAATATTAATAAACCTAAAAGCTTTTTAAAATTCCCCTTATTTATTGACTCGCTGCTCTCATCATGGCCGCGAAAGACTAACTCTTGTTTTGCAAGGTACAAAACTGCGACAATTACCAAGCACATAAATAGTCTATTTAATCGGACGTTTTCGTTAAAATGTATTTTATATAGTTTAGCATTTTCTTTTAAAGTGTCAGCTATAGTGCTTTGATTTTTTACAAATGTTTTTAGCTTTAATTCGCATTTTAAATATTCATATATTTAACATACCTGCAAATCCTTCCTTATTCCACACTGAATATTTATTGGAAACTAGTAAAAAAGGCCAGCAAAACAATTTTTGTAATATTTGACTATTCCATAACCATTTGTATACCGAAAACCAGGATGACGATTAAAACTCTAATCTTGTTCCTTCCAACGACACATGGATGTAGTGTACTGCGTTAGCAATTCACCGAGAGCGTTGTATGGCGCTGATTAACATTAATCTTCCATGCGGTCGACGTCATCGCGAACGCGTTGTCATGGCAACATAGTAGAAAAATCGTAAACTAAACATAGCACCTCCAGCAAAGTCGAAGCGATTTGCGCCACTGTTATAGCTGTTATAATAAAGTTCGATTGAAAGTTTTAAAAAGACATGTCGCCAACGGTCAAGTAAAATATTTATTCAAGATGAACAGTTTATTTCTTGCCAATTAGGTGAATAAATGAATGTAAAAACTTAAATTTTAAGAGATATATAATAAATATAGTTAGATGTTTGCTTGTTTATTTTTCCTGGCGAAGTAACACTTCACCTACTTCACCTCAATAGCCGCCACTGAAGCAAGATAAATTACAGTACTATGTCTTTTCTGGGTTGAGGAATGTCTGACAAATTATCTGCATTTGGTCTAGTTAAATAATTATGGGAAATACAGTTGGACTTTAAACTTTCGTGCGAGTGTAGGAAAGAACAAGTAGTAAGAACATACAAAGTTCTAATATTGCACAATTCCAATGAATAAAGCATATTGGTCGAAAATAATCGCGGTTTTTTTAATATGACTCTCACAATGTAGTTTAGTTTACTATTGGAATGCTTTTGTACAGGGTGGTCCAGTAATAGAGGATGTCGGCTGTAGCAGGGGAACCGCAAATGACAGAACTTAAGGAAAAAAATATGTATAGGTAAATCGGCCAAGGGAAATCGCTGTAAATTATTTTCAAGTTCGAAAGTTGGCTGCTAAGGGGCGCAACAGCAACACAATAATAAAATGCCAATTTTCTCTTAAATTTCCATAATTAAAGTATATTAAATATATAAGCATTGTATTCTTCAACTAATAATGCATTTTTTGATGCAGACCATTTTTGTCTATTTTCAAAAGTAAAGTGGTGGAAGGAGGTCAAACATTTTTACTTTTAAATGCAGATATCTCTCTTTTGGATGAACAGATTTTATTCAAATTAGTGACCCATAAACTGCACCGTAATGACTTTGTTAGAAATTATTTTCATCTTTCATTTCCATTAATCCTAAGAATCTAGGAAAACCAGGAAACTGGAAAAAAACAAGGCCCCAATTAACACAAAACTTTAGTAGTACTTTTGCATAACTTTAAAAGAACAAAACTTAACAAAACAAAAAATACTAACACTCTGTCTCAAAATCACATGTTTCGCAATAAAATAGCTAAAGCTAGGGCGGAGCAGGGCGGGACTCGGTTTGGGCAAAAAGATTAAACCGAGTTTTACCTTGCTTCAGTGAAACAACAAAAAAAAACGATGAAATGAACTAACAACTAGCAATAAACTAACAACAAATATATTTAAAATTACTAAAACCTACTTAAAATAGAAAGATCTAATATATGCGACTCGACCTACTACATAAAATGAACCGTATTAGGAATGCCATCCAAAGTCTCTGAACCGAGTCCTGCCCTGCCTCGCCCTATCTTTAGCAATTTTATTACGAAGGTTATGTAGTTATGAGACTAAGTTTTAGTATTTTTTGTTTTGTTTCTTTGTTAACTTTTGTTCTTTAAAGTTATGCAAGATTACTAAAGTTTCTATTGAAGCCTTGCTTTTTTCCAGTTTTTGAGTAAAATTTTAGGATTAAATGAAATGAGAAATGAAAATAATTTCCACTTTGGCATTGTCACTTTTTTCCTTTACAAAAAGGCAAAGTTAATTTTCCAATCAAGTTTCTTAATTTAAATGCGGACCTGGATTTTTTATTTCACCATTTAATGACCTTCATAACTATCAAATAAATTTTGATGTAAATGTCATAGCGTACCATTTGTTTTTTTTTGAGAAAATCGGCATTATTTGGAGAAATCCGAAACAACGCCATCTACCTCAACTCAATTTACCTATAAATATTTTTTTCCTTAAGTTATTAACGATTTCCGAGCTACAGCCGACGTCGTCTATTATTGAACCACCCTGTACATTCCTTCCCATACTAGTATCCCATATCTAATTAAGGGTGCCCCATATTTTATTATAAGTAATTTTTGGTTTAAAAATTCACGTAGCAGATAAGATTTATGTATTTCTTGTCCAAATAGACCACATGCTCAGATGTTTGTCTATTAAGATTTCTAGATATTTCATATAGTTGGTTTCCTTAAGGCTGGTTTAAATTTTCAACATTAAAGTGGTCAAAATCTGGTCTGTTTGCTGAGGTTATAGAAAAGCCTATGTGGTTTGGTTTTTCATAGTTTGATTTTTCGTAGTTTGAAATTTAAAACAATCTAAGAAATGTTTTATTTTTGTAAAACCCGATTTTAACTTTTCTTTGACCAATTGCCAAATTTTGCCATAAAAAGTAATCACCGTATCATCTGCATATGCAATGATTCCCCCCCCTCCTTCCACGTCAGAATCCCAGAGATAATTTATATAGATGTTAAAAAGTACAGGTCCAGCACCGTACCCTGTAGCACACTATCCTGGACTGTTTTAGTGTCACTAATTGTCTCCCCAATCCGGACATGTTGATGACGGCCTGATAGATAGTTCGCAAAAACATCCAACACGCTTCCCCTAATACCACATCACTCCAGCGTCTAAAGAATGGAGTGGGACATGGTATTAAATGCCTTCGCTATGTCTAAAAATAAGGCAATACATTTATCTCCACTGTTGATGTACTCGGTAATATCAGTCACAAAAGATGTTTGAATGGGTATTACATATACAATTCCTTATTTGCTTTAATGTAAAACATTTTAAATACTCGTATATGTAAATGCAAAATATTGTTATTCAATCGGAAAAGAACAATTTATAGATTCGCAATAGTTTATCAAGGATAATATAATGCAAAATGTAAATAGTTTGTAGTTATAGAAATCATGATAATTAAATTTTTACATTTAGGATGATTTTAGGAAAATTCCTTTCACCTAAACAGCTTTACTATATACAGGGTGTTACAGAACGTTGTGAGGAAAATGTAAGGTCAGATTCTATATCTGAAAATATGAAAAAAAGTTAAAATTTTAGTCTAAAATTAAGGGTCATAAAGGGAATGACCTGGTAATACTTTGATAAAAATCCAATATGCCGGAACAAAATGAAGGTCTAATGAAACGTTAAAAAAATTATTACTAAAGACTAATTATCCAAATTCCCTCAAATTTTGCACAAAAATCAGGTGTTACATAGGAATGAACTGGTAACATTTTGTTATGAATATAAGATAAGTGAAGTATTGTAATCGTGACGGTGCTTCACCACATTTTGGGTGTCAATGTGGGAGGATATTTAGATGAAGTATTTACAGGTCGCTGGATCCGACGACGTGGTACAATTGAATGGCCACCGAGATCCCCAGATTTAACGCCTTTAGACTACTTTTTTTGGGGACATTTAAAAGACAAGATTTACCAAAACAGACTAAATAATATTGAAGATTTGAAAACCAGAATCGAATGGAGTCAAATAACATGCCGGCTGAAGTCATTGGGAATACCGTGGACGGATTTTATCATCGCCTGCAGCATGCCAAGTAGCGGGTAGAGGACATTTTCAGAATTTGCGACATTAAACTATCTTTTTATACTGTTTTATTTTGCCTTGCTGTTTTATTAATTTTTGACAAAACAAACCATTGTCGAGTTTTTGAATGCACTAAACAGATATCTAGTGTTAAATGAAAAAATAAATTCATTAGTGAATTTTTTTTTATTTTGAACGGTAACCTTTTTGAAATAGCTTGACAGAATCGCGCCAGAATTTAGGAGCATAATGTATGATATAAAAGCTTTAAAATGATGTATCACAAGCTGTATGTTGCCATTTAAAAAAAAGGTCGATAACGCCATACCTTTGACAAATGTGAATACAAAAACAAATGATGTACGTCAAAATATGAGCAATTAAAAAACTAATTTAACGGGTCTGAGCGTTTTTTCAAAAAGTTATTTGTTGAGGCTATATTAATTTAATTCCGGACTTTTGGGCACCCTGTATATAATCTGTAATATAATATAATGTAATATAATTAGATGCCAAAAAATATTTTTAACAATTCTGTCGGTTCGTCTGTCTGACTGTCAGTTCGCGGCGTAGCTTAAAAACCACTCATCAGAGTGACTTAAAATTTTAGTCAAAAATTAAGGGTTATATGAAGATGACCTGGTAATATTTTGGTAAAAATCCAATATGCCGGAACAAGATGGCGGCTTAAAAAAACGTTAAAAAAATATTACTAAAAAACTAATTATCCAATTTCCTCCAATTTTGCTCAAAGAACAAATGTTATAGAGGAATTAACTAGTAATATGTTGGCATGAAGTGCGAGCGTGGCGCCAATGGCTGAGTGTTTGCTGTTTGGGGCTCAAGGTCTCTGGCTCGATTCCGAGCAGAGGCAGACTTTGTTATAAGAATACATAATGCGCTCGCCTTCTAATGGGTTGGTGGTTACGCATTCGCCTCTCAAATAGTGTCGTTTGGATTCGACGATAAACTGTAGGTCCCATATACTAAGCTACAGCTAAGACAAACAGCATAGGCATATGCAAGAGGTAGGCCGATATCCAGCAGTGCACGAAAAGGCTGTGGATGATTGATGGTATTGGTGAATATGAGATAGCCAAACAAAATGGCGGCCCAATAAAATATTTAAAAATTCGGCCTGAAAAAACTACTCATTAGATTAATTTCTAAATGAATGCAAGCATTAAGGGTGACATAGAGATAAAGAGGTAAAGTTGTGGTACTAATTCAAGATGGAGGAACAAAATAGCGACGAAATATGTATTTTTTAATAACGCAAAAAAAATTCAATTGAATATGATATAGGGATAAACTGTTACGAATTCAATATGACGGTGTTTGTAAATGTAAAAAATACTTATTAAATTTGTTTTAAATTAGGCCCAAAAATCAAGTATGGCGGTCTGTGGTAGCTCGCGAAGACATTTCTGGTAGCTCACAACATATCTTGTAAAAATCATAGAAACGTCCATAAAAGTTGAAAAAAATCACAATATGAAAACAAGCAGCGGCAATACTGCGCTGAGTCCTCTGGACAGCTGCTAAAATTGACCAGAGCGCCAGCATCGCATGAATGTTTGAGAACACAAGAACGATCTAGATTGCTTTGAACGCGATAAATGCGCATATCGCGCATACAACGCGTTCAGTTCAAAACTAAAATGCATTAGATGTGTTAGTACACAGAGTGAGCAATAAAAATATAATGGAAAGCAGTAATAAGAAAGTAAAGACATACAATATTCATTCGGAATGGGAAGAACAGTATTTTTTTACAGAAGTTAAAGGTAAAAATGTATGTTTGTTATGTAATGCCTGTGTTTCGGTTGTTAAAAAAGGTAATATTGAGAGGCATCATAAAAGTGTACGAATTTTGAAAAATATTTCCCGTTACATGCTGCCAGCAGAAAGGAAAAATTGAAACAATTAAAGAAGCAGTTAATTGGACAACAGTCCATTGATAAAACAGGCGTTTTTAGAAGCTGCAGATTCCTTATTTTCCAACTTTAAAAATAAAGACGAGATAGTTTCAACAATAAAATCTTTGCAACATTCTGATGAATGGCTAATGCAATGATGAGACCAGTGAAAGTAATGAGCCAGGATATTTTTTCACAGTTAAAAACTGACTTAGATAACTGTGTTTATTTTTTCTCTCTTGAAATGGATGAATCAACAAATGTGGTTGACACCCCCTCAGATAGCCGTGTTCGTCAGGATGGTTTTTAGTGATTTTATGATTAAAGAAGATCTTTTGAAGTTTATTCCACTAAAAGGATATACCACTGGACAGGAATTGTTTTCTCATTTAAACAATTTTATATCTTTTGAGAAAATTCCAATTACAAAATTGGTAGGCTTGACAACTGATGGGGCTCCAGCTATGGTGGGTTGTGATAAGGGTCTGGTAGCATTTTGTCGTAGAGATGAACGCTTTCCACAATTTATGTGTTACCATTGTATTATTCATCAGCAAGCATTATGTGAAAATGTTTTAAAACTAAACAACGTCATGAAATTGGTAGTAAAAATTGTAAACAAGGTTAGAGTTCTCGAATTACAAAGAAGATAAATTCAAAATCTTAGCCGATGAAATTGATTGTCAGTACGGGTATCTGGTTCTTCACTTTGAAGTGCGATAATTAAGTAGAGGAGAGTGATAACACGTTTTAATGAAGCCATAGTTGAATTTTTCAAACAACACGACGAACCGATTCAGGAACTGGAAAATTCAATTTGGCTTAGAGATTTTGGGTTTCTTGTGGACAGACAAGATTAATGAACTCAATTTGCAACTTCAGGGAAGAGATAAAGAACTGGCGGTAATGATTTCCGATATAAATGCATTCATAAAAAAAACTACGGTTTTGGGAACAAACCTTAGTCAACCGTGATGTCAACCATTTTTCTATTCTTTCAGAGAAGATATCTCAAAATCCAAAAAGATAATTTCAAATATCGGTTTAAGGATTGCAACAAAATGACATTGGTGGCTCAATTTGTTGTTTCACACTTCATAGAAATTGATATCCAACAGTTTGCAACTTGTGTTAAGCAGATCTTTGGCGAAGACATCTCTGCAACTGAAATGGAAGTGGTTGCATTTCAAAGTGATTTAGCATTGAAATCGTTAGTTTCAAGTACAAAATGTAGTATGGCCTATCGTAAATAAAGCCAAATATTCAGTTCTAAAAGTGAAAGAATTATTTACTTCCACCTATTTGTGCAAAATCTTCTTTTTCCAATATGAAGTTTATTAAGAACAAATACCGCACTCAAATTACACAGCAAATATCAAAAAAATTATCGATGAGTCCAAGTGTTAACAAACAACAACAAAAATGTTTGAAAAGATAGTGTATGTGTTTTATTAAATGACTATGTACTGAACTGAACTGACACACTTTCCTACTAATATTCATAACAAGGAAATTTCCGGGTAAAAAATTTTACCGATTTTTTTCTTCATGTATAAATAGAATGTTAAACCGTAAACGAGTAACACAGCAGATATACAATAAATACCTATTTATCTTGAAAATTTGTAACTAATTAAGATAAAATCTTTTTGTGACAACAAATACTTGTTACAATAATGGTTTTCAGATTTTTAAAACTTTGAAACAAATACTAGACAGTTTAATGGCCTGATAATTTGCGTCTATTATAGATAGCTAAAAATAATACTAAATCCTGTCGGATTTAAGTTTATATCATAAACGTTATCTAAAAAAACATGTTTACTAGTGTTTCATACAAAATGATATAATTAAATTTAAGTAGGCGATTTAGTTGGGATTCATTTAATGCTTACTCTTGTTTACATTTAAAATGTCCAGGATGAATGATGATGATGAACAGTAAAGATAAAAATTATTTAACCGAATTTGTGCTGTAAAATAAAGACACTTTCATTTTGTTACTATGCTGATGTACTAGAAAAAAATATATGTTTAAGTTTTTCCATTTCCTAACTCTAGATGTATTCCAAAAGCTGCATTAGAGGTCGTGTTGATATAGAAAAATATACAACCCATGTTATTTATCTGAAACGTAGTAGTTAAGTGGATAGAACAAATAAATATTTGCGAATGAAATTCGTAGAATACTAAATAAACATAAATTCATTAGCAGTATTTTAATTCCACAATGTCCATGAAGTTGTTATTTATTGGATCAACATTAATTAATATTTACATGTACAGGGTGTCCAAAATAAGAATGTATATCTCCTTATCTCGAAAACCATAACAGATAGAAGGCAAGTTCATATACAAAAGTTTCTTAGCTTCTTTTCAATTTTTAATTTATTATATTCTTATTTATACAGGGTGTTGCGTTTGGCCTGGGCTGACATGCACTTTCTTATTATAAATGGGACACCCTATATATTATTGCAGATTATGATAACGCGCTTAAAGACGAGTTCACCAATATATAACAGTATGGGCCTATAGTGCAACGTTTCGGATTTATTGACATTTTTCTTCAGTTTTCTACCTATTTTCAAATTAACAGAAGTAAAGTACTTTTATAAATTTTAAAATTTTTGTTAGAGCCTTAAAAAATTAAAACCTCGTTCTACTCACAGTCTTATATTCGAGTTTTAAAACTTCAAAAAAGTTACAATGTTGCCATGCTTTGCGTATCGTAATTTTTTTTTTAATTTAAATGCAACACCCTGTATATTACAATAAATTCGGATAGAGAATTGAAGTAGAATTTCAACGACCCATAATAATATGGGTCTCCGACTTATAGTTTTAGACTTATTGACGATCATCTTCAGCATGCAACTAATTTTTTTAAGACACATAGAGTGCCATGGAAATAGAGTTTGAAAGGACGCCAAGGTAAACGTCGCAAGAAATGTCAACATAATTTCCTGCTAGTGCTATTGATATCTTTTAACATTATAAAAATGTATTCAAATCAAGAAAAGTTGATTCTTTACCAGTGCTATTTGGAAAATAATCGTAGTGCTGCTTTGGCTCTTAGGGCATACCAACGAAAATATCTCGAAAACCGAATCCCAGATCGAAGAATTTTTCAGAGATCTCGAGGGGCACAGCGTTTTAAAATACGATAAAAGAATAACACCAAGATCTGTTTTAACCGAAGAAGAACAACTAAATACTTCCTTGTATTTTGAAGAGAATTCCGAAAATTCTATTCGTGATGCAGAGCGCGATTTAGGCGTTGCTAAATCTACTATTCATTTTTCGCTTAAACTTAATAAGTACAGGCCATGGAAGTTTGCGAAATTACATCATTTAGAGCCAAATGACTCCGTTACTAGATTAGAATATAGCAATTTAATTATGGATCGTCAATTCCAGGAATCTATATTAAATAAAATATGTTGGACAGATGAAGCAACCTTTAGTACCTGTGGAGTTTTCAATAGAAAAAATAGCCATTTCTGGGCACAAAAGAACCCGAAAAAATTTAAAACTATACAACATCAAGGACGACGAAGCATTAACGTGTGGTGCAGAATCTACAGAGGTACAATTATAGGCCCCGTATTTATTGATCAGCATTTAACTGGTCCTAGATATTTACAGTTACTTAGAGACACAATTAAGCCCTTGCTAGACATACGAGGAAATACCAACGAAATAATATATCAAATGGACGCTAGATGTAAAGAACTTTCTTTCCAACAATTTTATGTAATGGATAGGTCCAAATGGGGATATTCTGTGGCCTCCTAGAAGCCCAGACTTATCTCCATTGGACTATTTCTTATGGGGAACATTAAAGGATAAGGTTTACCAAAACAGCTGCGAAAATATTGAGGATTTAAGAAACAAAATTATTATGGAAGTTGCGTATTTAAATGAAAGTGGAGCAGTTCGAAAAGCGACCAATAAATTAGAAATGATTCTTACAACTTGCATTGCCGAAAACGGTGGACTCATTGGTCATTTAATAAAATAATTTTTTGTATAAGTTTTTTGTAGAATTTTAATTAATTTAGTTATTATATAAATAAAACAATTAAGCAATCTAATATATAAAGCATAAAATCTGTAAATCTAATTAAAGCGTTTTCAAATTATAATTTGTTTTTATTAATATTATTTCTTTACCAACCAATAACGCTGTTTTTTATTTAGAAATACACAAAAATATGGAAAATTATAAAATAATTAACAACTATCACATTTTTCGTTTATACCGGCTGAAATACAGGCGATACGCTTACAAAGTATGTTTTGAATTAAATAACTATCTAAAAAAAGCAAAATATACACGGTTTAGATTTTATTGAATAACAGAGTGTCTTGTTATTTTTTTGTTGTTTTTCCAATATCTTAATATTTAAGCAAAAAATAGGTGAACATTAATTAAATTTAAAAAATTAGCCCTCGTATTCGCTAAAAAGGTTAGACCAGATCTAGTTACCATGACATTTAAAACTGTTAGTTCGCCAGTTGCCTTTTTGTATATGTCACTGTCATTTGGTAATTGTGACTACAATAATTTATTTGCTCTACCGTTGCATTTGTCATTTTAAACCTATAACTGTTAAGTTAGACATGGTCTAAATTTAAACCTCTTTAGTGAATACGGTTCTAAGGGTTTTATAATTAACGACACTTTTATATTAAGATAATAATCAAGGGTAAATAAAGATTATCGGTACCTAAGTAATAACTCTTAATGCATACATTATAATACACCCACGAATTTTTTGAAATTAAACAAATTGAAAACTTTGTCTTAAAAAAATTAGTTGCATGCTGAAGATGATCGTCAATAAGTCTAAAACTATAAGTCGGAGACCCATATTATTATAAGTCGTTGAAATCTTACTTCAATTCTCTATCCGAATTTATTGTAATGTACAGGGTGTTGCATTTAAATTAAAAAAAAAAAAAATTACGATACGCGAAGCATGGCAACATTGCAACTTTTATGAAGTTTTAAAACTCGAATGAATGAATGAATGAAATGTATTATAGACACATCAACCTCTTGGGTTTTTTAGTGTCTCATATTGTATTTTTATATTTTATCGAAATTTAGTGTCTCGTATTATATTTTTATATTTTATCGAAAAGGTTGATTATTTTTAAGTATCTAATTACGTTTTCTGTGTTTTTATATTGTAGATTGTCTTTTAAGTTGTTGTTAATGTTGACTAGTTCTCTCTCGTTTTTATATTTGTTACATGTGAATATGTGCTTTCCTGTTAAATTACTATTACACTCAATGCAGATGGGTTGGTTTTCTCGTTTTAGCAGGTATTCATGCGTTAACTTGGTGTGTCCTATTCTAAGCCGTGTCATTATACATAAGTTCTTTCTGGATATGCTCCTTAAATCCTCTCTTTCGAAGAATATATTTTTTATTTCAGATAGTTTGTTATCTTCATCCATTAAGTCCCAATTTAGTTGACATAGATTGTGGAGTGTTGATTTGGTCGCAACATGCAAGTCTTTTTTCCAAAAGGAATAATTAAGAGAAGTAGGGGCATTATGGGAGTTTTTGGCAATTTCATCCGCCCTTTCATTTCCTGGGATTTTACTATGTGATGGGATCCATAGATATGTAATGAATTTGTTTTGATTTATGATTAGTTTAGTTTTATTTTGTATTTCTACACCTAGTGGGTGCTCAGGCTGGTATGACTGTATAGATTTAATTGAGTTTAAGGAGTCTGTTGCTATGATCCATTTTTTATATGAGTTATTTATAATATGGTCTAGGGCTTTTGTGATGGCAATGAGTTCAGCAGTGAGTATGCCAGTTTGTTGGGGTAATTTATAGGTAACTTCATTGTGATCTCCTGTGTATGTAGCACCTACATTGCTCTTAGTTTTGGATCCATCTGTGTAAATAAATCTGTATTCTAAGTATTTGTCGTTTATCATTTCTAAATAGGCTTGTTTAATTTGTAATACGGTTTGTAGTTTCTTCGGTGTTTTGGATAGGCTCAGATCTATGTTGACATTTATCATGGTGCAGGGGGGTCTGTATCAGTATTTGTTTTATATAGAGGGTCGTATGTTAGGGATAATCTATGATTAATGTTCTGGTAAAGGTGGGATGGGTCTTTATGTTTTATATTCTGTGTGTTATTGGACTTCTTGAAAAACTTTTTATAATGGGACAAATGGGGTTTGATTTTGAGACTATTGGCATACATGTGTAATAATGTTTCGCGTCTTATGTGTAGACTCGGGCATTCAGCCTCACAATATAGACTATTGACGGGGCTCGTATGGAAAGCACCCATCGCCATTCTAAGTCCTCTATTATGTACAGTATCAAGTTTTTTGATATACGAGTTAGGTGCTGTGATGTAGCATTGGCTACCATAGTCTATTTTTGATAAAATAATAGCCTTATAGATATTAAGAATGCTGCTTCTATGTGAACCCCAGTTAGTATGTGAAAGCATTTTAATTAAGCGCATGTCAAGTGTACATTTATCTTTTAGATATGTAATATGAGGGTTCCAGCTTAGTCTGGAGTCGAATATTATTCCCAGAAATTTGTGATTATCCTTGAATGGAATTTGCTCTCCATTAATGTGGGTAATGCTTAGGCGGGGACATCTCCTTTTCCTACAGAAATGCACGCTTGTTGATTTATCAGGGGAGAATTCTAGGCCGTTATTAGATGCCCATAGTGGTAAGGTGTCTAGGCAGCTCTGTAGAAGTCTTTCACTTTGTTTGTAATCCTTACCCATGTGATATATTACTATGTCATCCGCAAATAGTCTGAACTTTAGACTTTGTGGAATGAAGTTGTTTATGGAGTTCATAGCTATTATAAACAGTGTGGGACTTATGGATGATCCTTGTGGTACTCCATTATGTTGGGCATATGATGATGAGAAGGTGCCATTGATTCTGACTAGTATTTTTCGGTTATTAAGAAATGATGAAATGAATTTTAGCATATTGCCCTTTATTCCCCAGGATATCAGCGCATTTAGGATTGATGATCTTTTAACCGCATCAAAGGCCCTACGTAAGTCAAGGAATACGGCCGTAGTGTGATTGTTTTTATCGAATCCCGCAATTATATCCGTTTGCAGGCCCATAATATGGTCTATTGTTGAGTGTCCCTTTAGGAAGCCTATCTGATGTTTACTGATTAGGTTATTTTTATTCAGAAAGAATGTTAGTCGGTTGTTTACTATACGTTCCATCAATTTACACAAATGACTTGTAAGTGCAACTGGTCTGTAACTACTTGTATTAAATCTAGGTTTTTGAGGTTTGTGGATAGGTATGAGGATAGAAATTTTCCAAGTATCAGGGATTTGTCCAGATTTCCATATGATATTATAAATTTCAAGCAGTTGATCCAAACCATCATATGTTAGATTTCGGATGTGTGGAATTTTAATTCCGTCCATTCCAGGGGATGTATCCCTGCATCTATCTAAAGCATACATTAGTTCTCTATGGGTCAGCGGCATATTAAAAGACATGTGTTCATAGTTCTGGTTTGATATAGTAACTACTTCATCTTCATATCCGCTGGACGAATCATGATAATATTTGGCAAAGGTTTCAGTTAGTTCGTTATTGTCCGTGATGATTTTGTCATTTTCATACAACATGGAAATGTTAGAGTAAGGTACACCCCTCATCCTTTTAACCTTTCTCCAAATTTCCTGGGTGGATGTATTTGGGCTGATGCTATTTGTATATGATGTCCAGGAGTCTCTCCTGGCAGCTCTAATCGTTTTCCTTGAATAGGCTTTAGCTTTTTTATAGTTTATAAAGTTATGGGTGCTTGGATTGTTCTTAAATTTATTTAATGCCTGTTTTCTTTGTTTGATGGCTTGTTTGCATTCATCGTTCCACCATGGTGCTGGTGGCTTGCCTTTGAAGAATTTTATTTTAGGAGTACTGGCATCTATTGCATTTTTAATGGCTATTATGAAGTTATTTGTTGTTGAGTCTATGTTATTGGAGATGTTAGGAAAATTAAGTGAACTTTTAAAAATATCCCAGTTTGTTTTATTATAGTTGTATTTATCTATATGAGAGGATTGCTGGTTGAGGATGGGGCATTCTATGATTATCGGGAAATGATCACTATCATGCGTGTCGTTGAGTGTACTCCATTGAAAGTTTGTTGATATGTTAGGACTACATATGGATAGGTCGATGTGTGATAGCGATCCTGTTGCAGATGAAATAAATGTGGGTGATCCATCATTCATTAGAGCTAGATTGCATTCTTCTATAATTTCAGCTATCAATCTACCTTTTCCATCAGTATGTGATGAGCCCCAGTCAGCATTGTGACTGTTCCAATCACCCATCAACATGAGTGGAGGGGGTAGCTGATCTATTATATTTTTGATGTCATTTCTATTAAATGATGTTGATGGTGGAAGATACAAATTACAGAGGGTAATTTTGTTTTTTTGTATATGTGTATTAATAGCCACAGCTTCTAAATTGGTGTCAAGTTGAATTTCTGTGTGTAATATATTTTCTTTTATTAATATAGCAACTCCACCAGAAGCTCTATTGGGGTTATTTCTATCATTTCTGATGATGTTATAATTTTTAATATTGTAAGTTTCATTCATTTTTAAGTTGGTTTCTTGTAAGAGTAAATAGTGAGGTTTTATGTTTTTAATTAATAACAGAAGTTCTTGATGACGAGGTTTGATTCCATTAATATTCCACTGTAGAATTTGCGAAGCCATTTGTATGTAAATGTTTTATTAATTTATTTATTTGTATTATTCTTGTTACTACTGGGTTTGTTTTTTTCTGTTGAAACTTTGTTTTTATTATTATTGGATGTTTGTGATTTAGTTGAGGTAGAAGAGCTGTTGGATTTTATTGACAAGGATGATGAGGATCTTTTAATTTCCTGAGATTTGGCGTCACAGCTCTTGCTGCTTTTTTGTGCGGGTATTTTGGGATTGGTACTTGAGTAGTGTATTGTTTGTTTGGGTTTAGATGTGGAGGAGATTTGGATAGAGGATGAAGTTATGGTTGAGGGTGTGAGGGGGATATGTTGTGTAGAAGAAGTGGAGAGCAAGGGGGCAGGTGATTTGGATTTAGGGTTGGATGTGGTAGAGTTATTGGCTGCCATTGCAGCGTAGGAGTGTCCATATTTTGAAGGGTTATCTTTGAGGAATTTCTTGGCGTCTGCATATGATAGTTTTTCTATGATTTTTATCTTTTGTAGCTGATATTCTATTTTAAATTTGGGACAGCCTTTATATCTCGGCGAGTGTTCGCCTTTACAGTTGGTGCAAATTGGAGGTGGGTTACAAATTCCTTCATGTTTATCTTTGCCGCATGATGGGCAGATTGGGTCAGATTTGCAGAATTTTGCCAGATGACCCAATTTCTGGCATTGGTTGCATATTATGGGGTTGGGTATATAGGGTCTAATTTTACATCTATTAAAACCAACAATTAGGTGTTCTGGTAGATTAGTAGTTTTAAATGAAACTATATATATGTTTGTGTCTATTAATTCACCTTTTATTTTCTTTTTGAGTCTTAATATGTCTACTACTTTTTGGTCTGATAAGTTTTCTATTTCTTCTTTGCTGCAATAACTAAGATCAGGACAGTTTATTGTCCCCTTAGTTATATTTAATTTTGGGTGTGGTATAGTTGTTATTGACAAATCTCCCACTAGTTTAATTTCCATTAAATTTGTTACTTGTTCTGGGTTTTCCAGCTCTACTAGTATGCTACCATCTCTGAGTTTCTTTACATTTTTCAAGTTCCTAACTTTCCCAGTGAGTGTTCTATGTATAATGAATGGGGACATTGTTTGAAATGAACCTTCTGTGGGTTTTAAAAGAAAGAATTTTTCAGTATGGGTGTTGTTAAATTCAAAACTATATTCCGTGTCACTGCTATCAATTTCTCTTCTATATCTTTTACCTCTATGTATTTCTTTAGTATGATCTCCAGTAATTGTGTTAGACTTTTTGGCCTGGTTTCCGACCAAATAAGTCCCGCAGTAGCTGGCTGACGGTCGGGGAGGGCCTGCTTTACCACTCTCAGCACCGACCGGCACTGGGTATCCGACACCCTGTGCGGTAATTTTTGTATCAATTTGGTCTACTTCCATTTTGAGTACAGGGTTTAACATGAATTGGGACAATACTAAACATCACAAACGAACTGAGGCCCCGGGATCGTCACCCCCGTACTAGTAAAATTTTCAATCCTACTAGCCCCCTGGGGGGTTAAAACTCGAGTATAAGACTGTGAGTAGAACGAGGTTTTAATTTTTTAAGGCTTTAACAAAAATTTAAAAAATTATAAAAGTACTTTAGTTCTGTTAATTTGAAAATAGGTAGAAAACTGAAGAAAAAGTCAATAAATCCGAAACGTTGCACTATAGGCCCATACTGTTATATATTGGTGAACTCGTCTTTAAGCACGTTATCATAATCTGCAATAATATATAGGGTGTCCCATTTAAAATAAGAAAGTGCATCTCAGCCCAGACCAAACGCAACACCCTGTATAAATAAGAATATAATAAAATAAAAATTCAAACGAAGCTAAGAAACTTTTGTATATGAACTTGCCTTCTATCTGTTATGGTTCTCGAGATAAGGAGATATACATTCTTATTTTGGACACCCTGTACAGGTTTGTAAAGTGCGCTCATCAAGTACTTTTTTAGCAAAAATGAAAATGTTGTAACATATAAGCAGAGTCCGACCGATTAATCAGCTTCGGCTATTATTCCGACATTTTGTCGAAGCTTTTGCCGAAGCAGAAGGTGTATGCTCCTAAATAAAATTTATAATTATTATATTTTGATGAATACTTGAAATATTTAAAACAATCTGCATTGAGATATGTAGTTATGCTTCATTAATGGGAATCTAGCCTTTATTTATACTTAAAACAGACTGCGAGAACATACCACATGTAGCTAGAGAAAAACTATTTAGTTTAGCTGTCCAACTTTATCCTGACAGAAGAGCCATAATCTTGAAGCCAATCTACTTGAAAAGACGTATAAGTAGTCTAGTTAAAAGATTCCAAATTGTGATAATTCCCGATTTGTTCGGTAAAATTTGATTCGAATAAGGATTCGAAATGACTTCTAGAAAAATGTGCAAAACTTTCAAACCGGCACATAAGAATTTCCAAAGTTATTACAAAATTATTAAAGATATAACAAAAGGAGTTTAGTTTTTTTTCGAATAAATATTAACGTTTAAGACAGCCATGTCAAACATGCAGTTTTTAACATGTCTCTTTCAAAACCAAGTGGAAGTAAGAGAAAACTTGTAGATGAGCATCATATCTTTCAAGAAAAGTGGGAATTACAGTTTTTTTGCTGTGAAGTGAAATAAAAAAATATTTGTTTTGTAGTCCCGGGAGCGTGAAGGCATTTGAAAATATATCCTTGTCCCGGAATACTGTCGCTGAAAGAGTTACTGAGTTGGCTGCCAATATAAGTGATCAGATAAAATCAAAATCAGACTCTTTCATTGCATTTTCTACTGCCTGTAACGAAAGTACGGATGTGTATGGTGTTGCGCAACTCGCTGTTTTTCTTCTTGCGGTTGATACAGATATCAATGTGTATGAAGAATTACTGGAATTAGAACCATTGCATGATACAACAACTGGGAAAGATATTTTCAATGCTGTTTATTGACTTCTGCAAAAGTTACTGCAATGACTGGAGTAAAAAATGGCTTCGTTAAAATATTACAGACAAAGATCAGAGAAACGGGCAGTGACAAACCAGATTTTCATCATATTCATTGTATAATCCACCAAAAAGTTTGATGCTCAAAAGTGATCAAGTTCGAAAGTGTTTTAAAGTCAGTGAAAAGAATTATAAACTTCATAAGGTCACGAGGCCTTAATCAGCGACAGTTTTCTGCATTTTTACGTGATTTAGAAAGTGAGTACACTGGTTTCCCAGATTATGCAGAGGTGTGATAACTTTCGTGTTCTATGGTACTCGACCGGTTTTGGAAACTCAAAGAAGAAATAAGCGTTTTCATGAAAACAAAAGAGAAGATGTCACCTTATTATGCGATGTACCTTTTTTACAAGATCTTTTTTATTTATGGTAGATATCACAAAACATTTGTCGGACTTAAATACGAAATTGCAAGGACCACGTCAAGTTATTACAGATATGCATGATCATGTGAAAGCTTTCAAGTGTAGGATGATGTTGTGGGAAAAACAGTTAGCAGAGGCTAATCTGTCACATTTTCTGACTTGTAAGGCATTTCAGGAAAGCACAAATGTCCCAATATCATACAAAATATATTCAGAGAAAATGAGAAGCCTTCTGGCAGAATTTGAGAAGGGTTTTTCTCTATTTACTGGTCTTTTCATTATCGATATTGATAAAGTTCCCCCTCACTTGCAAATGGAAGTAATTGAGATTCAGTGTGAGACCCATTTAAAACAAAAATTTGATAGTGTTGGTACATTCGAATTTTATAAGTACTTGCCTGTTCAATACCAGGAAGTGAGAAAATTTGCCTGTAAAATCCTGTCAAAGTTTGGAAGTACCTATAAGTGTGAACAATTATTTTCTTTGATGAAAGGAAACAAATCTCCCGCAAGATCGCGATTGACGGACAAATATCTGGCGAATGAATTTAATGTTTGTAGTTTTTTGTAATGTCCTTTTTGTTGGAAATTTAATAAACAGACTTGTCCTATAATAGTACTTTTTTGATACTTTATCATAACTATACTATATGAGATTAGGATATTTAATTGTATAATCTATGATCCAAATCCATAATTAGGTTCTGGTTTGATTTAATTTTATACTCGATTTTATTAGGAAGCTTACCTCAAATGTACTACATTTAAGCAAAAAAAAGCCTGGATGCATTACAATTTTTGACAAAATAATACAAATTAGAATTGATTGTCAAGTGGCACTACGCCACTATTAATACATTTTATTTGAAATTCCATTATATTTTATGCATGTGATTGTTGTTGTAAGTTAGTATATGTGTATTTTGAAAGATTTGTTTATTTCTAGTATATATTTATAGCTAACTGGATTGGTTTAGGAAATGTAGAATCCAGAGACGTACTTAAAAAAATATAGATGTTTTAATTTTTGAGATATTATCAAAAGTTGCATTTTCTTAAATGGGACACCCTATATCTAAGTATCTAGAAAAATTGCATTTTTTCTTGCGATGCCAACAATATATAATACCTAATATTTTTCTTTATCCTAAATAGTTAAAATACCAAAAAAACATTTTTTTAGTTGGTCATGGATTGAATCATTATTATTTTTTTTTATAATAGGTATCTTAACAACTCAGTTACCAAGAATATTTAAACATTGATAAACCAAAACATCTACAAAAAATTATAATAACAACTCAACAATTATCTTGAATACTTAACGATTAGCATAGTTGCTTAATCACAAAAGGGGCTAAAATTGTCTTCCATTCTGCTCGATGCATTTTTGGACTCGGCTTACAACTGAACGAGTGGCGTTATATATATGAATATTTGGCACTCTTCCAATGCAATTAATAAAAGTTGCTCTAAGTTCTTCTAAAGTATTACTTCGGGTTTTATATACTTCATTCTTGATAAATCCCCAAAAATAAAAGTCTAGTGGCTTCAGGTCGGAGGAACGCGGAGGCCATTGGTAAGTGCCTTACCATGTGGCTGTTATGGACTAGGGCACCGTTTTGTTGTAGATAAACATTATTTCTTGCAGCTAATGGTATGTTATCCAAATCGTTTATTACACATTCTTCCAAAATTTGGATGTATCCTTTAGCATTCAAATTTTCATTATCAATCCTGTAGTTAGACTCTATTTTGATATAGTGCCACCCACACATGGAACCCAAAGTGTCCTTGTTGTACCCTAGCGGCCGTCTGATGAGGATATATGTTTGACCAATATCGATTGTTATGTCGATTAAAAATTCCTTCCCTAGATATAAAAGCTTCGTCAATCCATATTATATTTTGAAAAAAAATTGGGATTCTGATTAATCTATTGCAAATACCAATGAAAAAATTCTAAACGCCGTTTTTCATCTCCAGGATGTAAGTTATAAACTTTCCTACGGTTTATACTTATGCTTTTTATAGAACTTTAGATTTACTTATGCCAATGTCTTTGTCAATATTATGGCTAGATACTGTCGGATCAGCAGCAAGACAAGCTAATATATTTATTTCATATCTTTCCCTATTTTCATAATTGTTACTCTTCCTCTTGGTTTTGCAAATAATCCATACGCACTTAAATTGTCATATAATCTTTAAAATATTTGTTTGTCTGGCTGTCGTCGTTCCAGGTAACGCTTAAAATATAGGTCTAAAGCTGCATCTTTATTTTTATTACTCTGAATATAGCACTCAAACATGTTTAACTTTTCGTAGTTTTAAAAAAACATTCATTTTGGACACCTTTTTGTAAAAAATATAATCGAAAACGGAATTTAACATTCAATACTTGAATAAACAAACGCCTAAAGAATTCAGTCCATGGCCAACTAAAAATAAATGTTTTTTTGGTATTTTAGCTATTTAGGACAAAGCAAAATATTATACATTGTTGCAATCGCAAGAAAAAATGCAATTTTTCTAGATACCTAGATATAGGGTGTCCCATTTAAGAAAATGGTACTTATGATAATATCTCAAAAATTATAACATCTATATTTTTTTTAAGTGCGCCGCAGGCTTCTACCTAAAGAGTCATAAAACTTTTGTATTTATAGTTTTTTTTATCTCCATAAATAACCGAGTAATAAAAGATAATAAGAAACGGGCGATTTTGAGAATCACCCTGTATTTTCTAAACCAAACCAGTAGATCTAACCGCGCCATTAAACTAAACACTAAAAAAGAGAACGGGACACGTATCTTAGTTTTTTTGTATATCTTGCCGTTGAGCCTATACCCTATAATATCGACAAAAAAAAAACACCCTGTACACATATTTTGTGGGAAGGGAAATTATTTGGTTTTATTTTTACTTACTTATGTTACCACTTGTTGTATATTTGAAGAAAATAAGGAAGTTTGGCAACAACGCATATAATTTTGTTTCCGTATTTTGTCAAAAACTTCATAATTGACATTTGAAAAGTAATGAAATTTGTGAAATTGGTTTTTTTTTGAAAAGTGTTTTTTTTTTAATAAAAAATTGCTTCATACCCGCTTTTTTTGCTTAAATCTTAAATATAGTTTAAGGTAAGCAGTCGACGGGGTTGCCAAATGTATGTGGAATTAAAGCAACTAGAACTATTAAACAAATGATGATATTGAAATACTTATATATAATAGACGAATTATTAAAATTTGACAAGTTATCCAAAATAGAAATTTAAATATAGAATAAATTGTAAACTTGTGAAATTAAAAAAAAGAACCGTAAAACCCCATAACATTGAACATTTTTTGACTTTTGTCGTTTGCATATTTTAAGTAACAGACAATAGACAAACACCAATGTGGGCATGTAGGGGGGACCAATAATACCTTTGAAAATATGTAATAACATTTCTACATTTAGGTAAGTAAGACCCTCTTTTTTAAAAAAAATAGGGTGTTCAAAGTTGTGTATCCATGGACACGACTATGAACGAGACATTAGAATTACCTTTATGTTCAACGTAATGCGTTATATACAATACATTGAACGAAAAAAATCCTTTATAACATTGTTTTACGTGAAAAAAAGTTGACGCAAAATAAAAACCTGATAAAAACAGTGATAATATTTATTAAAACTTATCTAAAATAAATATAAAATAAACGAAAATGTTCCTTTGGTCACAAACAGTGAAAAAGTGAGTAAATAGATAGGTTATTACCTAAAACACAAAAAAGTAGGTATTGATTTAAAATGAACACAACTTTATTGGACATTGCTTAAGTCTTCGTTGAATGTAAAACGGCCTCTAAGCTCTAGGGGATTTCTCAACGTGCTTTTTACTTGGCCCTTTTCAATATATGACTCGTCTTCTACTTGGGGGAAAATAAAGGTTGACGGTTTTTGCCCATATCGTCGAAGACAACTGACTTTGAAGCCATTTTTATCTTTGGCGATAATTTTTGAGACGAATATTTTTTTGGCTTCCTTTTTTGTTCCTTCGTTGTATATAAATTCGGCCAATACGAATTTATAAGCAGGAGAATCAGTTTCTGTGCGAAGAGAAGTACTGTGGGTTGAACTGTCGTCTTCTTCTGAGCTAAGGCACAGGGCTTCCCGTTCTTTCTCGACTATTGCAGTAAGGTCCTCATCTTCCGACGAATTCATATAAATTATATTGTCTGATTCACCGCTATCGCCATCACTATCTCCTGATGAGTAGTTTTCTTTTTTGCTTAATGCTGACTTCTTGCTCTTTAAAGTTTTTTCGGCAATCCCTTTGCTGGTTGATGGGCGACTCGATGGGTTGTCATTCCGTAGTTGGACAAGATCCTCAAAAGCAATACTTTTCCCGGGAGCTACATCTATTTTAGATCTTTTTTTGGCTGGGGCATTTTCTTTTCTCCATATCTCATATTCATTAGCATATCTATGACGACCTCAGAAACCACCCGAGAATTGCTGTTATCTTCAGTAGGCTCCTTTGGAAATCGGCTTAATACTTCCTCAGGATTTCACGGAAAAATCCCACATTTTTTGAATCCTGATACTAAATTATCAGATTTATTATCAGGTGCAACAGCATCACATAATGTTTTTAATAATCGGGGAAATTTTTCTTTGGGCAACACTTGCGACTTTTTTTTTAAGGATTGCTTCCATGCATCTAATATAGACCTCCACTTTCGCTTCAATGGCCCATAAAAGGCAACATCAAGGGGCTGTGCAAGGTGGGTAGAATTTTTAGGAAGGCAGCAGAATGAAATATTGTTTTCTTGGGCTCCTCTTAAAACATCTTCAGAGAAATGGCTAGAGAGATTATCCCCTATAAGCACGACTCGCCCTTCAATTCTTTTTCGAAAAGGTATAAACGAATTCAAAAACCAGTCGGCGAAAATTACTGCGTCAAACCAACCGCTCTTACTACGGTTATATCTGGTGCATCTCGGTCCGCATTCAGTCCAGGTTTGCCACAGATTCTCTGCTTTATATACCACGTATGGTGGAAGTACATGTCCATCCGCAGATCCACAAAACATTACAGAAACGCTACTCTTTGACGAATCCCTGATGCGCTCAGGGTATTTTATGCCTTTACGAAAAATACATTTTTTAGTCCCCGGGTCATCGGATAAATTGGTCTCATCGTAATTGAAGATTTTATTCGGAGGTAGAGGCTCGTTGTTGTCAAAAATTATCTCTTTTAAATTAGTAAAGTAGTCTGCCATATTTTCAGGTGTAACGCTTGCCTTCGATTTTTTAAAATTTTGACAAATCCTTAAAGTGAGATCATTTCTGTGTCTCCGAATAAATCTTTGACACCACTTTCTACTGGGTAACTTATTTTCCTGAAGTTGAGAAGCCTCTAAGCCGTGCCTAATAATTAATTGCTGTACCAAATGAGTCAAATCTAAATAATCGAAAGGAAACCCCCATTCGCTTACAACTAGGATATGTTGGACGATTGCATTTTCCATTTCGACAGGAAGAACAAACGGTTTCCCCACTTTTCCTCCGTGACGATTGTTTAATTTATTTGATAACGTACCTTTTGGAAAACCGAATTGTCTGCTGGCTTTAGAAAGACTAATTCTATTTTGTCTTATCATAGCTAATGCCGCTTCAAGTCGTGGTTTATCTTCGGCATCATAACGCCGATATTTACGCTTTCCCGGCATTGATATTTTCTGAACTTAATAAAATAGTCGGTATAATTATTTTTTATCATGTTTAAAAAATGGATCAATAACTTTGAACGGTTGTTCAAAGTTAAGGGAAATATTTGAAATTTGGAGGTTAGATTATAAAATATACCATAACAATATTTTACGCCAAAATTTACTATTCTCCACATACTTACGGTTTAATGAGGTCTAAGGACACTGAACAAACATGAAAACAAGTATATAGAACAACTATGTAAGCAGATCTGAGGTAAATTTGAAGCACTCCTAATTTCGCGGGCTTTTTTGACACACAGTTCAATGTTTTTAGGATCGATAGTATGCATCGAAACGTTATCGGCGCAGTACAAATTTATTCGTTTATGATCGGAGGAACTTATCGAACACAATCTGTCCTTGTTTTAAGAATATATAGGAATGAAGTAAGGGAATATATGTTTTAATGACTTTATGTTCAAAGATATATGACGGTTCAAAGTTATGGGGTTTTACGGAACTGGAATCCCCGGTGTGACGACATAGCGTGAGAAAGACACTGTTCAAAAACAAGCCGTTAAAGGCTGACTTGGCAACCGTGGTTGAAGAGGCCTGTTAAGTAATAATAAGTAAATACGTTGGAAATAAAATATTGAAAAGGTAAAAAAACCTGTGTAATGTCAATAAACTACACCAATTGTGAGAAACAACAAAAAGGTTTAGATGTGATTCAAAAACAAGAATAATAGTGTTTGGATCAAAACAAAAAACATAGACTGTGTGGATAGATTGAGAGAACCGAGATAAATGAATCAATAAAAAGTAGCTTTCAAAGAATGACAAAAACAAATGCATCATATTATCATACTTTTTAAGTGTAATTCAACAAAACTAGAACTATGATAAACCAAAACAAGTTCTTGCGGGAACGTAGAAAAGGGAACTAGCTGAGCAGATATGTCGTACAATTTAATGTGTTCTTATATAAAATTAATAAAGGTCAATAAAATATTTTGAAAGAATGTTGGCTAGGCTAGTAAATTGTAATCAAAAGGTTCGAAAATTCCCGACAAAATTGTGTGATGATGTGTGAAGTTAACTAACCTATTTACTCTTTAATTTAAGGTGATTTCAATTTTAATGTTTGTTGGTCGGCGCGGTACGTTGCTCTGATTGGTCAAAGCATCATTGCGAATAATCTTGGTTTCCTGTATCGACTTTTTGCCATTTTCCTCACCAGTTTCTATCATCGCTAAATAGAACTTGTGCTCTTGCCGCACAGATGACGCTGTCAGCTGTCAGTAACTGATAAATGGTACAGCCGAACAGAACGTTAGCGTCAATCGCTGCAACTCTAAACAAAAATCTTAATTAGGAATTTGCTATTTTTATGAAAAATCAGTGAAAAAAATGTTTTTTGATATTGTTGTTTCAAGTTTCTACATAATACCATTTTTTTTTAAATTAAGATTTAATAGTATAAAAAATATTTTTACTTGTTCTGCCTGTTTTGGGGCATTGTAACATTTGTAACGGCCTAAAATAAAAATAAAATTATTAATACGAGAGATAGTTATTC